>KK113473.1:193047-223986 GCA_000611955.2 Stegodyphus mimosarum
GTATTTATTTATATATATATATATGTGATATTTGCAGTCGATGGGCATTGGAAAAGCTGAAGCTTAGCAATCAAGTCCAGATTTTGTCGCTGGCGAAGTGGAAAAACTGCAGAACTGACGACAGACGAATTTCACTTTAAGAACTCCAGATCTTTATTCCATTAAAATGACAACTCATTTTTCTTTACACGAAGATCACTTATTCGATAATAATTTAAATAGTAATACTAATAAATTTAGAACTAGACGTCATAAATATTTTTAACAAAGGAAAGATGAAGAGACAGAGCAAAGCTTTCATATAGCAGGAAATGGCAGAAAACAATCTGACAAAAAATAGCGCGTAGAGCTATTTATAGTAGCGGTTACATAACAGATCAGAGAGTTCTCGAAAGTACTGGTCTAAGGAGAAGATCCTGAAATTGCGGAAAGTTAATTAGAGGTTGCTGTTCGCGTAGAGCGAAGCTATCGTAATTTTTTATATTTTACACACACACACACATATAATACATATATAATCAAATTAACGAAATGAAAATAACTCCTTTCAAAAGTGCAAATTTAGCCAAAAACAAGAATTTCAATTTGAAGTCGAATCACCTATGCAATGTAAGTCCTAATGCCAAAAAGTATGAAAATTAATTAAAAAGTTTTTTAAGAAGAAAAATTAATAAATGGAAAAAAAATTTTTAAAAGGAACTAAAATTTTTTGAAACATAAAAATAAAATGACATAAAGGAGTGATGAATGGGTGTAAATAGGTAAAGAAAAACTGTCTATCAAGCAACAGATAATAGTAGTAGTAAAGTAAATTAAAACGAAATGCAAATTTTAGAAAAAAAAAGACTTTTCCGACTCAAATACATTCATATTTGCTGTCCAAAGAAAAAAAAATTCTGAATAAACAGATATTCGCAATATGTAGCATAAAAAATCTATAAAATTAGTCTAAGCTTCTTGTTACGAAAATTTTCATTTAGATCTTTCTCTCTCATACATAAAAGTGAAAAATAAAAAAATTAAAGGATATTCCCGACATCCACATACAAAAACCAATAAATCTTAATACCTTATAAGAATCACACATGCGTATCTAAAAAATAAGCCTTTACGGATAAGCTACAAGTCATTAATAACAAAATGTCTAAAATTCCCTCACGCCCTCCTCATTAATCGCCAAATGCCCCTTCTCACAAGTCCACCGCAAAAACAAATTATAAAGTCATTATTTTAAATGCGCAGCACATTGTGTTTTATACACGTTTACATAAACATATTAGCCAGAACAGGCTTAATCTGAATGTCGATTCATCACTATGAGTGCTGTGGAATACGGGCTTTCCACCATTTTGCAACCAATCGGCAAGTGCACAAGTAGTCGGAAGGTGGTTACTCATTAATCACGAATGAGAGGGTGTGAACAAAAGGAAAACTTCAAAAGAATGAAGGGGGGGGAGTGAAATTTGTAACATTATCGCTCATATTTCATCAAGGAGAAACTGGGCTTGTTTTCCTATTTCTCGTGGGCCACAAACAAATGGCTAAAAGATGAAAATGGAAGATTTACTTGGTATTTCTTGCCAAATAGCGGATAAAATTGAGTATGTACCAAATTAATAAATATTATTTTAATAAGCATACGAGGTTTATTAATGAAGAAAGATATTAAAAGCGATGGTTTTTAGTTATATTTTGTATGGTACAAAGAAAGAAAATCAATGGAATGATTGCCATTAAAAGAACAGTATTTTAAATGATAATTGATATGCAATTCTACCATACAATATATAACTAAATTGTTGTAAAGTGAGTTTTTATTTTTGTTTTTAAAGGGAGGTGTAATATAAAATTGCAGTTCAAATTTTCATCGATAAATGGTGGTGTTAGTAACATTATAAAAAAAGATTGAGAAAAGATTATAAGCTATTTATTCGTTTGATTTGCGATCATATTATAATATTACTAATTCTGTAGCAGTCTACAATCAGTTGCATATTTTAAAGGATTTAAATTTGCCCATTTTCTCGATATTATCGGTCCAAAGCTATTTCTCCGCAAAAATCTGAATTAAAATAGAAAATGCCCCCCCCCCACACACCAAATAATTCCGTCTCTGAGATAAATTTTTAACTGCAAACCACACTGTGATACGGCAGTTGGCTACTTCCTTGTACGAAGTAAAGGAAGTATTGTAACCGAAGTATTTAGACGTAACCGAACTATTTTACTGAACGCCATCTAGTGGCGAAATAGAACAATCTAAGACAGTCTGAACAGAACTATTTAGCCGCAACCGAACTATTTCACTGAACGCCATCTAGTGGCGAATCTAAAACAATCGACCTCCAGCCGTGATGATGCTAGATTAGCATGTATTAGATGTCTCTGTAATTCGAATGTTTAATATTCTGTTTCGTGTATGTTTTACTTTTATGTATGGTTTCTTTGTATCCGTTCCTGCGTGTTCTGTTAATAAATACATTTAGAGCTAGCCGGAGTTTGTGTTTATTGAGAAACGGCTACATTACAGTATTATAATCGCAAAAAATTTCGGGGGTATCATAGTTCAAGGAAAATATCCATTTTGACCGCTCTCGAATCCATCTAAACAATTTTTTTACATGACATCTGTATCTACGGACAGAATTAAGGCCTCTTTTTACCAAAACACATTGTAAAATGGATTCAGAAGAGACGTTTTCGTGACGTCTGCGTACGTATGTATGTATCTCGCCTAACTCAAAAACGAGTAATCGTAGAATGTTGAAATCTTGTATATGGGACTGCTATAACATATACATTTATATCTCCCTTTCTCATCGCAATCTGCCGCAACAAACATATATATATATATATATATCCACTCTCTTACCCGGCTCGATGAACTCTGCTTTTTTCTTCTTATAAATTTAAGTGTCGCTAAGCCTAATGTGGCGATTGTTTGTTTACATTTGAAGATCTTAATAGTACACTGAATTAAGTTGGTTGGTGCACCAAATTCAGTGTCTTTTTCAGTTCAGCGGGATCAGAAGTTAACTTTAAATGTCTGTGCACCGAAAATTTTGTCTTCCTGCCCGCTGGACGAATTGCTTGTTTGAGAGTGGAAAATCTAATTTTAATGATAAAAATTGTTTAAATTGTTTTTAACTAATTTGTCGTTTTAGGTTTTTCTCTATTTTACCATTTTTAATCAAGATACCTGAGTTTTTTGCATTTTTGCCTACCTGCAAGTGAGAACTCACTTAATGAGAAATATAAATGAAATTCGAGGAAATAATTTTAAATGAAATACAGTAAAAATGTGCATAATTTAATAGATCGTACAAGGAGGTCATGTAGTGTTTACACCAGTTCATATTTATAGGGCTCTGCATACCTTTCAAATGACATACGGGAATTTTTTAGAAAGGAAAATGCGTTTTCAAAGAGCTTTTTGGAGGTGAAATCCGTTTCTTCTTTCGTTTTCGGACAGAGGTAAAACGGAACGCAAGAAATGGATACGATGGCTAAAACATTTTGCAGTTTGATCATAAAGCACTATCAGATCCGCTTAACTCTTATCAGACCTGCATGCTACCCGTGACTGCGCGTCGAAAGAAACACTTCTGGGAATCATCGCTTTCGTCATATCTGATTGCTTAAGTTAGGAGAAAAACCTATACGGAACAGAGCTGCAAGCGAAACATTTTCACTTGAGTCGCAAAATGTCTGTCGCACATAACCGAGACATCCGTTCCATCGACACTATTTCGGCTAAGAATCCTCCCGTTTAAACCAAAAGTAGGAGAAGGAGAAACTAATTTTCAGAAAAATTTTTTTTCCAGCTTTGCTACATATGATAACTCCATTAGCTACCCTCATCTGCGCATCAAAATAAAACATACCACTTCCAGAAAATCGTATTAGTAGTTAGCTTATGCAAAAGACCTCCCACAAGTACATTCTGTCTTTCCTCCTACGTGAGATAGAGCAAGTGCAAGGAAATATTTTCGCCAGTATCGTAAAATAGCTTGCATTGGAAAAACGTTAGGGAAAACTCATTTCTCATAGAAGTTCCTTCTAGCGCTGGGTGTCACTAGATGTGATACTGGCCCATCAGCGGCCGAGCGGTAAAGACGCTGAACACTGGTAGTTCGGTCCCGAGGTTCGAATCCCGCGAACGGGCTGGCTGCATGGGCGTTTTCGTGGTTTTCCCCATGTAACGTGTATACGAGCCAATTTCCCTTAGAAAGTCCTCCACAAAGGCATCCTTCCCTTTAAGCAGATAGCCCTCGTGAGCTTTGCCATAATTGAATAACCTAATAACCTAACTAGATGTGATAACTCTATAACACAGTTAATTATACTTGAAAACGTTTAATGAAAAGTTACCAACATGTGATTAACACAAGAAAATGTATCGATTCGTTAATACTGTTGCGTGTGTACAGGTTCGTAACAGATTGAATGCACAATTCCGATAATAGGTTAATAAAAATTTATTTTTAATCAAAAGAAATATTTCAAAACTATGTAATTTTCCACAGAAATAAGAATCGTACAAGTGTTCACAGTATAATCAGTAGTTACACTTCAAACTCTTAAGAATGTTAAAAACAACGCAATGCAAAGCGCATCTAAAGAGAAAGCTAATCCCATCTCACGCTGAACTGGCAACAATAACAACAGCAGCTAACTAAAGACCTGAGAGCAGATGCTCTCTCTTCGGTCTTAAATAGTTTTCAATCGGTCATGAGATATTTCTAGCACTTTCTGCTTCCAGAAATTACTGGAAAGCAACACAAGCGTGGAATTACGGTTACAGCTACCATAGTGGTCAATTACATTTATTCAGTTTCAATACGAATTACCGAGATAACCATTTACTCAATGTTAAATGCACGTACCCCTGTATTCTTACTCTTCCGGCACAGCTTTTTCTGAAAATTTGTCTCGCTGTACACTACACAGAAAAATACAGCAATTTAAATTATAATTCTACTTAAATTACCTATCTAAATACAAAATTCGTAACAATACTCACTCAACTTATTCACCCTCATTTAATTTTTTTCTAAAACAGTCTGAAATGTGCCGCTCTCCCCCCCCCAACTTCCCCAAAAAGTATCTACGGATGAAGATGAATATACAGTACTAGTCCTTCAAATGGGCAAATGATGCATGGATATCTAGATTTACAGAAATAGAACCTAACACCCCTGCAGAAGGTAAGCATACGAATTTTGCAATACGTAATTTATAAAACGTCTCAAACAGTGACTTAAATTGAAAGAAATTCAAATTAGCGGGAAGATTACTGACTACGCAAACAGTTAAGAACAATTAAAAATTTTAAATCATTCCATCAAATACACTGTTCTCGAAATGAAAGAAATACTTCACTCGAGAACCCCAGCACAAAACACCAGAAAAAAGGAATTCTTGAGAACTATAAAAAACACAATCGCAAAAATCCAACCCCTTTCCACATCACTTCTTTAATCAGGAGTAGACGGACAGACAGAGCAATCTCTCAATCAGACTGGGTGCTCTCGAGTCTGTCAGGTTCATCCTTAAGGGATACGTGTGGTGGAGGAGAAAACGAGCTTAGAACTCCGATTAGCGTAAGTGGAAAATGATTTATGTTCACTCCGCGAGACCGCCCTATAGGGATTTTAGGCTACGGCTTTTATCCTTATCTAAGGAATTTTTATTCTTTCCTTTGCATGTCTGCTGTATGTGGAAGGTGGTTTCGCATACACTCATGGGGATGTCCATCGCTTGGAGGTGCGGTCGTTAAGGGTGTTTCACACGCAGTGAAGAAGTCGTGGAATGCTTGAAGGTTACGCAAATCAAGAGGATGGTCGTTATCTGGTAGCTTTGTTAGCAATGGTGTTTATATATACCGAGTGCTTTCAGAAAATGTTAACACTTAAGTGAAAGCAATGTTTTAAGAGGAAGGGGCTGATAGGGCATTAATGTCAACAACAAATGCATTTTATTCTCAAAGATCTTTTGTTTATCACCATTGCTAACACATACCTTGGAAAACTTTTTCCACGGTACCAACCAAACTCCAGAAGGTTCCAACCAAACCCCAGAAGGTTTCCAAGGTTCCAACCAAACCCCAGAAGTACTTTTGAGGGTTGCTGTAATTACATCCTCAGTTTTTAATAAGAGGTTTTACACATTTTGTGGCTTCCCATTATAATTAAGTCCCTCACTCTTCTTCTTCAATCTTCTTCTCCTTCCCCCCACCCATCAGCCACAAATATGTAGTGTAAGTTCTTCAAAGCACATGCTCAAGTCCATCATCTTTTGACTCATTTCCTTCCTGATTCTTTATTAAGATAAACAATTGGCGGTCAAAAATGGTATGAAGGAATAATATCTAGCAGAAAATGCCAATACGTTGTATTTTATGTTCCTCTAAAGTAAGGCTTATCAGGTTCTCTGGAGCTTAACATTCTAGCATAAATCACAAGAAGCTCCTTAACACATACTGAAGACATCCTCTAAAGTAAGGCTTAACAGGTTCTCTGGAGCTTAACATTCTAGCATAAATCACGAGAAGCTCCTTAACACATACTGAAGACATCCTCTAAACTAAGGCTTAACAGGTTCTCCGAAGCTTAACATTCTAGCATAAATCACAAGAAGCTCCTTAACACATACTGAAGACATCCTCTAAAGTAAGGCTTAACAGGTTCTCTGGAGCTTAACATTCTAGCATAAATCACGAGAAGCTCCTTAACACATACTGAAGACAAAGTGACCGGCCATCCAAAATGCAACGCCAAGAAGCACGAGAGCTATCAAAGCCTTATCTACTACACAAATAATAAAAAGTACAAGGGTGACGACTTAAGAAACAAAGAAATCAGTATTCTGTGTAGTCGCCATGACTGGCGACACTCCTCAGTATTGAAAGAAACTGCGGCGACAACTGACACTTTGCGAACGGCGACAACAGCAAAAACTCGGCGACAACTGCGACATGCCTCGGTATTGAAAGAAAGAAGCTTTGGTTGCCACATGTTGCGAAAGTTCATCTGGAATAGTCAAATTTAACTTTGACTCCACTTTATACGAACATAAAAGTCTAGACAACATCATAAACTTTGGGCTATGGAACTATCAAATGCCTGAACTGATGTGACAGGCCTACTTCGTGGATAATTGCAACAATAGTATGCAAATTCCTAAGATAAGAATACGAAGTTATGACGTACTGAAGTAGACATGGGTTTAGAGACTGGCCAATATACAAGTTCCACTCTCCACAGCATAGATTCTATCCATGACAATATAATGATTAATTGATTGTATATGCTTTTCCATACGGATTATTATGTAACAGTTATTGCAAAGATGACATTGTCAATTTAGCATTGTAATATTACTATTATCGATTGAATGACTACCGCTGGTTTGTTGAGCTCGCCTTAGTGGTGGCGGCGGTGGATGGAGCAGTCGCAAGTGGTGAACACTGGTGCATTCATTTGCCACTCAATCGGATGGAAAGGACCAGGCAGCAGTGCAACTTGGCGGTTCGCTGGTTTCGCACTGTCCTGTTGAAACTTAGCTGAAGATAAACCTTACCGGTAAAGGAGGACAATACGTTCTCTAACTTCATGGAGATGTAACGAACGGCTGAGAGTGTCAGCAATCCGGCAATTAGGCGGGAGCAAGAGAAAAAATAAAATATCATTGGATTTTCTCCAAACATACTCCAGGTAACGAGCCAATATCACGATGAATAATCCAAGAATCATGATGTCGGTTTTCTCGGTGCCCCAAACTCGAATACGACCATCGTGGTGTCCTAGACAGGATCAAGATTCGTCAGAAAATGCTGTGTTGTACCATTCATTTGGCCATCTTTGACGTTCAACACATCATTGCAGTCACATACGCCTGCACAAGAGAACAAATGACAATCGCAGCAATAGAAGTCTTGCAAAGATTCTCATCTTCTGTATACAACATCGAACACTTCGTGCTGACATCAGCTGTTGCGAAACAGATCGTTATTCTTCTAGGGTTTTGATGGGATGCGTGACCATCTTTGCTATGCATATTAGCATCCCTCTCCTCTCGTTCCGTGGTATGAAGAAATTTGTGCAATCGTTCCCGTCAATCTCTCCTCCCTCCCGCAAACACAGATTCTATATCCGGATCAATGTGGCTTGATTTTGTTCACCACAAACACCAATTTCTCAGAAGGTTAACTTCGGTCTCTAAGCCACAACTGCTACTATTTCCCCTTTGGCTACGATGACTTTCATGGACCTGATCTGATTCAGGCCAGAAGGAAAAACACCAGTAACTTACCTATAACATGATTGTAGAGATGATACAATTAGTTGAAGAAATAACCTGCGCCCTGAAATCGCCTTTCTAATCATGCTGAAAAACTTATAAGGTATTTCTCCCGCCTTCTTCGCATGCCTTCGTGGTGTAGTGGTCAGCACGCTCGAAGCGTAACCGACAGGTCCGTGGTTCGATTCCCGGCGAAGGCGTTGCTCATTTTTCACGACTCTTGCTTAGAAATAAACCTAATGACTCTACAAGTGAATCATCATCCACCACATTTTAGTTCGGGCGCCACTTGTAGAGACATTATGTATTTATTCGAAGCAGGAGTGATGAAAAATAAGTATTGTTGATTCATGTGTAAGACGCATTACGTTGCATCGAGGCAGAAATATGAAAAATGTGCAATGCTCTCGGCGAGATTCGAACACCAGACCTCCCAAGCGTGCTTCCAGTTACACCACGAAGGCATGCGGAAAGCAGAGACAAAATACCTTATATATTCCCCCCTTTCATAAAGGGCAAATGGTGATTAGGGGCCCAATCACTAGATACTGGTTAAGACGAATTATCGACCTTTCAAGTTCGGGCGCCACTTGCCGAGTCATTAAGAACTCTTTGGTGTCAGGATATTGCAGAAATCCACAATGTTTTCGCCTCGATTCGAACTTCGGACATATTAATACCCTGCGAAGGTGCTACCAGCTACACCACGAAGGCACGAGGAAAGGAAGGAGAAAATACCTTGTAGGGATTTATATTCAGTTTTACTAACCAGTTAAGTTTGTAGAGACATTAGGTATTTTTTGGAAGCAGGAGACATGAAAAATATGCAACGCCTTCGCCGGGGATCGAACCACGGACCTCTGAAATTCCGGCTCAGTGTGCTGACCATTACACCACGAAGGCATGCTAAGAATGTGGGAGATATACCTTATAAGTTTAAGTTTATAATGCTGGCACTCATAAACGATCTTAAACTTCGAGCCCTTTTGAGTTACTTCTAAAATCTGAAACCTTTCAGATTTTTTTTTAAATGTGTGAACAGAAAGACAGAGTTTTAGAAGAGCTTCTTGAGTTACCATTCTAAAGATGCAGAGAATTGTTAATATCCAGAACATCAATTTTAACAACTAAATCTTAAATATTTGAAAAAGCCTGCAGCATTTTCATGTTACAAAAACACTTATTTATATTTATTTATTCTGTGGCTAAGAATTGATTTAGTTTTATAAATAAAATTTAATTTTAACAATTTCCTAACAGTATCACCAATAGACAAAAAATTCCTTACATGTTTAATTTGTAAAGATTATTAAGTGGTTAATTTTATTGAATTTTCAATGCAAATTAACTAAAATTAGAAACTGATTTTGTAGAATAATTTAATTATGAATATACTCAAGAACTCAATTTTGGGCTATTGGGATGTATTAAAATGATGGAAAGATTTTTGATATCTTAAAAACAAAATTTTCTCTTACAAAATTAGGGAAGTAGCAAAAGTTTTATAGGATAGTGAAGCCGGAAAGTCCTGTATCTTCTGCATGTTTGAAAAGTGAAGAAATACAGGCTGTTTATAAAGTCCCGCACCCATTTTGATGTTTAATAACTCATAAAATAATGAAGATATAAACAAACTGATGGCATTTATTGATGGAATAACTTATATATTTTCCTTTTCAAGTTTGAATATCTTTACTTTTGTAAATATCGTTTGCGCGTGTGGTTGACTTCAGATAATTTCACTTTCCAGTCTAAATATCGTCTGCTCATTAATTGCATTTTTCTCTCTTTTGGTTTTGGCAACTATTAATCGTCACAATGTGCGCATATGGGGATCTGAAAACCCCCATGAATACCGTGAGGGACAAAGGGATTCCCCAAAGGTTAATGTAGGGTGTGGACTAATGCACGACCGAGTCATTGGGCCTTTCTTTTTTACAGAAAAGACGGTTTCATCAGTCGTATACTTAGACACGTTGGAAAACTTCGTATTTCCACAACTAGAAGAGCTTCAGCCACATGTCTTTTTGCAACAAGATGGTCCACCACCTCATTGGGGTACCATCGTTCGTAGTTCTTCGAATGACCATTTTACAGGAAGATGGATTGGGCGAGGAGGTCCAATTCCTTGGCCACCCAGATCACCCGATATAACGCCGCTGGACTTTTTCCTTCGGGGATTTGTAAAGGACAAGGTTTACAGGAGGAGAGTGTCGAACATGGACGACCTAAAAGCCAGAATGACAACCGCAATAGCCTCTGTGGATGCCGACATGCTTGCCGGTACCTGGCGTGAAATTGAATATAGACTCGATATTCTCCGTGCGACGAAGGGGGCACACGTGGAAGTTCATTGACAAGGGTCATGAAACTTTTTGAGTCTATCTAACCATTTATGTTATTAATTTTAACCTATCTTTATTATTTTATGAGTTATTAAACATCAAAATGGGTCCGGGACTTTATAAACACCCTGTATATCATGTAATTACATACAGATGTTTAATATTTTTAATTAGATATATGTGAATTAAATGTATTTTAAATCAATCAGATTAAAAAGCAAAATAATAATAATAATAATAATATTGCTAAAAATAAATGCCTGAATGCCTATAAGCCTTCATTTCCCCAATTGTCAATGCCAGAATATTACAATTTGATAGCGCAAATTCTACCTGTAAGAGAAACAGTTTAAATACTCAGTTCTAGAAGGGAAAGTTAGAGCGTGTCGGGAAGCGCTGCACCTTGTAGCGTGAGCTTCTGATTCTGCATTTATTGCTGATTAAAGTGGCGTAAGAGCTATTACTTGGCTGCCACGAGACTTCAACACGGTTTTGGGGTAACAGGATTATCTGAGCTCTGGTAGAAAAACTGTACTGTTAGCTAATATCTTTGAATTTTTGGCTTAGCTCTTGTTAGCTAAGCTGTAGACACATTAGGTTATTTCGAAGCAGGAGCCATGAAAAATGAGCAACGCCTTCGCCGGGACTCGAACCACGAATCTCCGGAATAGGCGCCGAGCGCGTTGACCACTGCACCACAAAAGCATGCGAAGAAGGTGGGAGAAATGCCTTATATAATCTCCCTTTTAAAGGGCGACTGGGGTTTAAGGGGACCCAGTCGTCAAATCCTGGTGGTGGAGAATCATCATCCACCACCTTTTAATTCGGGCGCCACTGTAGAAACATTAGGTTACTTGGAAGCAGGAGATGTGAAAAATGAGAAATGCCCTCGCCGGGACTCGAACCACGAACCTCTCGAATACGCGCCGAGTGTGCTGACTCGGCCCTTTAAATCACCACGAAAGCATTCGAAGAAGGCGGGAGAAATACCTTATAAAGTTACCGTCCGAGTGAGGCGTAGTTTGTTAGCGTCAAGTCGACGGACTGTGAATTTTAAAGTGTTTTAATAAAGGCTTCTTTTAACACTTCTGTCTGGTTTCTTCAGCTGTCATTCCAAAAGTTGAACAAGAAGATATATCACAATCTTATACATGCAAGAGCATCATCATTCTAAAATGCAAGAATGTTTATTTCCTTCTAAAGCGTAAATATTTTATGAAAAAGAGCAATTTTTTATTCAGATCAAAAAACACATTTCGCTACTAAACAAGCAAAATTTATTAGCAGTGATTTAAAGAAATTATTATTAACCTCCATTTTCTTTTCACAATAACGGATAATAACTTCAGTTCTAATAATTATAAGCTGCTTTCAGTCACAATCAAGTGGATCTGTGGCTGTCCTCCACCCTATGATAAGCAAAATTCGAAATCCTGTTTAAATCACAAAAGGCTTAAGGGGACTCGGTACCAAAAAATCGATGAAATTACCGATTTTTCAATTTTTTTGCTAGAAAAATACCTTAATACCCTTACTACACTGAAGAGAAATTTTGAAATGATCTGACGGTAATAAATGGTATAAAATTCTTTTAAACATTTTGACAGCCCTTTAAATGCCACGCCCCTTCTGTTTTTATTTTTTTAACTTCTTAATTTTTTTCAGTAAGTTATTAAAAATCAGTGTAAATGAAAAAGAGTAATTAAATATGACTGCAAGTATCAGGAATTATGTTTATAAATGTTATATATGTTTATGTTTATAAACTGAATTATTTAAATACAACGTGAAGCTGGGAAAAAAAATTCTTCACCTTTAAAATGACAAGGTTATATCTATCTATCTGTCTATCTATCTATATATATATATTTTTTTTAACTATATATATATATATATATATATATTGAGCTCAGCAAATATTTCTATGTGTATTATCAGTCAACTTTGCTATGCTTCTTTAAAAATTTAAATTATTTGTGATACCAGTCGAACAAAAAGAAGTGGTGTAATAAAAGCGATTACGTTCCTGACTGTAGCATTATTAAAATAGTGCTGCAACAAACATTAAACTCTTTAATTCATTAAAATATACCTAAATTAATTTAAAATGCAATTCATATGCTAGGAGAAATGGTTAAAAGAAGATTGGAAATCACATATGCTGCTTAAATACAATGTTTTATATTTATTAAAATTTCAAATTTTGTTTTTTGAAAAAAATGAATGAAACGACAAATTAATATTATTAACATTAATTCCAAGTGTTTTAGAAAATATATTATAATTGATTCACGTATTGAAATTTTTTTGAATGTGTATTAAAGAACAAAAACAGGTAAAGAAAAATTCTACTTGTATTTTAGTATTTTTTTTTTCAATATTTGTAGCCAGATGGGGTTTTAAACATAAGCTTGTAATTTATGTTTACATTAACCAATTAAACATTACTAGGTTTTATTTTATATACATATGTATTGAAATTCAGTAGTAAAATTATTAAGAAATTTGAAATGATTTAATGACCATTACGACAGTTTACGTTCTTTAAACTGCTTTTCTGAGTTTTCATTTTTTCAGTATATTCTTTTACTTAAAGTCCTAAAACTTCTACAGATATGGACTAAATTATTTAATATTTTTACTGCTTACTCAAAACTGTATTCTTAATAGAAACAAGGATGCGTTTTGCAAAATAGTGAAAAGAAAAATTATTGGAAGTGAAAACATGATTGAGATCATCTTTTTTTTTAATGTTTTTACATAAAAATGTGCTTTTTATTTTTTTCTCGGAAACTAATTCATTAATAGCAAAATCGATCCTTAAAGTTATTAAGAACACTCTAACATACGCAATAAAAAAAATTAGGGCAACAACATTCAAAATTGTGGGAGAAGAAGGAATTTTTATTTCTTAAATTTTTCTTAAAAAAAATTTAAATTAAAAAAAATTACTGGCAGAAATTTTTTTTCCAGCTTAAAATCATTTTGTCTTGTATAAACACTTAATATTATCCATAGAAAATAGATGAAAATTCTTAAAATAAAAAATATCATTCGAAAGGTACCAAGTCCCCAAATTATTTAAGCTGCTTTCAGTCACAATCGAGTGGACCTGTGGTTGTCCTCCACCCTATGATAAGCAAAATTCGAAATCCTGTTTAAATCACAAAAGGCTTAAGTATTGTGTTATTTTCCCAAATTAAGTGCTAATGGATAGGCAACATCAAAAGCTGCAACAGCACTGGGACTATCCCATGGAATGACAGACAATAATTTCTGCTTGTTTTCGACGCCCACGTATGCAACCAAAAACAAAAAAGGCCAACTTCAGTGGGTGTCGGCGCATGACCCCATCATCGACCGCACCGTGTCGTTCCTTATTTTTTAATGAATAACGTACAAATGAAACGACACTTGTTGCAAAGACACTTACGAAGCAATAGTGAAGAAAATTGATTTCGATGATATAAACACTTTCCGTGTTGCCGTTCTTTAACTTGAGCACTGCGAGAAGCATTAAAAAATTATTAGTTCAAATTTTAAATTGTTCTGTAACTCCACTCCATTTATTATTAATCCATGCAACTTTCCAGACTTCTCAACAGAACTTTGAACCACACTTTAAGTATATATGAATCCACTCTTGGACATGTTAAGACAGGCAGACGATTCTTTGTCTCGTCTTAAACTCTTAACTTAAAAAATAAATAAATAAAATAAAATAAATAAAAAAGAAAATCAGAAAAGTTTCAGATTTTAAATTACGTCCAAAGGGACGTTTTTTAAACATTTTGTATGTTACTTTTATTTACTGAATATCATGTTCTTCGCATTTAAACCATAAAATTCAGTTCAAGAACAATATCGCAAAATAATTTTAAACTGAGCGTATCTTTAGAATTTCCTACACACAGTCTCACGCGTTGCGGATAAAAATGTTTTTTTTTCTGTACAACGTTGCCATTGCCCGCTTTGAAATCCTTGAGTTTGTTAATAAAAAATTCGTTAAAGTTTTACAAAATATGAAATCGTTAATAAAACAAATTCCAAATTTCAAATTTGGGCTTCCGGATGCCTATATTCGCAGCAGGATTAGGGCATTCAAAATTCGATGGCTTTAGGTACCGTCGTTTTATCACAATGCGAGAAACATACGTACATTTATGCACATTCTTCATTATTTAATTTCTTTAAATATAATACGGGGCTGCAATATTTTGTGGCAACAGTTTGAAAAGTGATACAGACTTTTAATGCTTCAGACGCCAAATCGCAAAATGAAAACAATAGTCCTTCAGGGACAAAGCCCATTTGGACTAATAAATCTTAACGCTAATCTATCCAAAGGGGCGTTCTTTAGCGTTTTGTCTATTATTACCTTTATTTATTACATATCATGTTCTTCGCACTTAAACGATAAAATTCAACTCAACAGTAATATCACAAAAAAGAAAAAAAAAAAAAGTTTCAGATTTAAAATTACGTCCAAAGCGGCGTTTTTCTTTAAGATTTTGTGCGTTACCTTTAATTATTAAATAAAATGTTCTTCGCTCCTAAACCATAAAATTTAATTCAACAGCAACATCGCAAAATAATTTTTAAATGAGCATATCTTTAGAATTTCCGATACACAGTTGCGCGCGCTAGAGATAAAAATGTTTTTTCTGGACACCGTTGCCATGGCTCGCTTTGAAATCCTTGAGTTTCAAGTTTTACAAAATATGAAAAGTTTTACAAAATATGAAATCCATAATAAAACAAATTCCAAATTTGGGCTTCCAGATGCCCATATTCGCAGGAGGATTACGTTATTCAAAATTAGATGGATTTACGTACCGATGTTTTATCTCGATGCGAGAAACATATATACATTTATGCTCTCTCTTCATTATTTAATTCCTTTAAATATAACAAAGGGCGATAACATTCGGTGGCAACAATTTGAAAAATGAAACAACGCTTGTGGCAAATCAACGCAAAATGCCAAAACGAAATTAATAGTCCTTCTGAGCAAACTAACCCTTTGGCTTAAAAATTATTTTAAAAGAGCATGCCTTTAGAATTTCGGATACAAAGATTGACAACCCCCCCCCCATACAATGTTGCCATTGCTCGCTTTGAAATCGTTGAGTTTGTTAATCAAAAGTTCGTTAAAGTTTTAGAAAATATGGTATAGATAATAAAATAAATTCCAAATTTGGGCTTCCAGATGTCCGTATTCGAGTGGAGGACTACGTTATACAGAATTCGATGTCTCTAGGTACCGTTGTTTCTTCACAGTGCGAGAAACATACATACATTTATGCAGATTCATTATTTAATTTCTTTAAACATAGTGCACGACTCTAATATTGGATGACAACAATTTGAAAAGTGAAGCGCCGTGTATAGTGAACGAACACAAAATACCAAAACGGAATTAATAGCCCTTCTGAGAAAACTGCCCTTTGTGCTTACAAAAAAAAAAAAAATGTCTGGATTTTAACGGTCGTCCAAAAGGCTTAATTATGGTTTTTCTACACTCTCGCTGCGCTCGAAGTCTACCAGTCTGCTGTTGCACTCACGCCTGCTAATCCATTTCTTCTTGTCTTTTTAGCTTTATTATTAAGCATCATTTTCTTTCTATTTACGCCATTATTCAGCAGCAAAATTATAAAAATTTTAAAAGCGGCATGTTTTTAGAATTCCCGATGAAGTGTTACGTGTTTTAAGTGCTGGCTTACATTTTTCTATTTTTTTCCCAGTTATTTCTCAGTTTATCATAGAAATGTGCAGTTTTCTTTGTAAGATGGCCCTGCAAATTTTTTTTGAGTCTTTTAATTATTAATGTTTTGTTTGTTATATTTATTAATTAAATATCATGCTCTTCTTTCTCACTTAAGGCACACAAAATTCAGCTGAACACCAAAATATTAAAAATTATAATATACTAAGGACAAAATATTTAAAAACGGCATATCTTTAGAATTTCCGATAAGCAGACTCGCGTGTTGGAGACAACAATGTTTTAATCTATACAGTGTTGCCACTGCTCGCTTTCAAATCGTTTAGTTTGTTAAAAATTCATTAAAGTTTTAGAGAATATGAAATATAAAATTCCAAATTCGGGCTTCTAGTTGCTCATGTTCAAATGGAGGACTACGTTATTCAAAATTAGATGGCTCTACATACCGTCGTTTTTTACAGTGCGAAGAACATACATACATTCATACAGATTCTTTATTATTTAATTTCTTTAAAAGTAATACAGGACGATATTATTTCATGGCAACAATTTGAAAAGTGATTCAGACATTTAAAGTTATACGCCGCCGAATTTCGTTTCAAGACTAATAACTCATTCGAGCTAACATTCGTTTTAGGCTCAGGCTCTCAAACTTTCGCGAGCAACTGCGGCTAACAAAGCTAAAGCCGATATAAACAATGCAGCAGTTGGGAGAAGGAAAAGCGAGACGGTTAGCAATAATTGCCGAAACTTCTCGCCTGAACTCAACAACACTGCACTGAAAAACTCTAACTAATTTGCAACTTGGAGAGTGGCGATGAAAATAGAGGTGGCAATAAATGAAAAAGGATAAGATATCTGGTTAATAAACATATAACACTACTAACAGATTTCACAAAATTTCAATTATTCCAAGCTTTCTTAAGCTACAAAATTACTTATTTTCCAGATTTTTGTAATGCATCCAGTTTCGGATAACATATTCTGACATAAAACAATAGAAGCAAACAGCGCTTAGATAAATGCCCCCCTCCCGGTTATACCAGTTATTTATAATTTGAGCCTTTACTATAATTTCTCCTTTCCGTATTCTTCACCAGAATGCAAATTAGAAGCCAGTATTTAAACTGAGGTGTTTGGATTTTAAGACACAGCGTGCATGCTATGCGTTAGTTTCCTGCAACTCTGATAGTTGCAATTAATTATTCGGTTTTGCGTTTCGCTGCGGATGCTTAAATTCCGACGCTGGGGTTGAGTAGTCAGCCAGCTTCTAGTATTGTAATTAATTGTGCAGTCTTTGACGACTGTTTTAAGTTTAATGGTTTGGAATGTTCCATTTTACTTTGCGTTACCACGAGTTGTGGTAACATTCCAAAACATTAAACTTAACCACGAGTTGCGGAAGTTGTACCACATGATTTATATTTAAAACACAAAGCACAAGACAGAGCCTTTGTGTTTTGAATTTTGTTTGAATATAAAAAAAAGATTATTTTTAATCTTCTCTCGACTTTGTTGCTTATTTCAGACATAGCTATAACTTGCTTCACGACTGTTAGGGTTAGTAAACGGAACACCTTTACCAGATCAAGAAAAACCTTACAACTGTGGCACACGAGGGCATTCAATAAATTGTAGCATTCATTATTTTAATTAACCAAATTATTTTTAGTTTGAACTTTCCTATCGAATTCTCAAAGTTTCAGTTGCTGCCCGAATTTAGCGCGAGTGAGATATTTATGCAAATCGCATATATCTGTTAGCAGTTAAAAGGCAGGAGTTAACGAGGGGAAAGACAGAGCCTTGGATTTATCGCCGTAAGGCTGTGCGCGCAAAGATTTCCTCTGTCTACTGAAAGTTCGCCTTCATAGGCAATTTGCAATTACCAGTGTTTGCTAGTGAAATTTCGCATTTATTGCATTTCACTAAGAGTTAAGCTTCCCTCGCCGTCCTATTTAGAATTTAGTTAGGTATTGAATTTGTTAACACACTTTAGTTTAATATTATTTTAGTTCAGCCCAAGTAGTGGCTTACTCTCGATTTGAAGAGTTGTAAATATTTGAATAAAGGGTCACTTTTAAACCCTCCTTCTGACTTTGTAGTTTCTGCAACACTAAAGGACATAGCCTAGATTCGCTCACTGTCCTCCACATAAGGTTTCACAGTTTATGCTTACGAAGAAAATCAAGAGATTGAAGGAAGAACCTTATACTGGCGCCCGAACAACTAAAAGGATGGAAGGAAGTTGGAATATGCCTACTACATCCCAAAATCCAGCTGCAATGCCTGATGGATTTGGATTCATAGTGGAAACCATCAGAGCAGCCATGAAGCCGGCAGTAGTTTTTGATGCCAGAGGACCTGTGAACACATTCCTGGAAAAGTTAGAAGCGCATTTTTTGCTGTATCCAGTTCCGGAACATCAGAAGGTCATATTAGCGACAGGAGCATTGAGGGGCCAAGCAGCGACCTGGTATAAGTGCATCGGAAAATGTCTGCTGGGAGAACCAGGAACGCCAACGTACACGTATGAAAATTTCAAATTAGCAATCTTGAGAGCGTTTCCTGTGGTTAAAGACCGTGCGAAACTGGAAGCTGAGCTGTTTAGCAAGTATCAACAGCGGGTGGACGAACTATCGGAATTTATTTTGAGAAAAATACAAGTATTTAAATTATTGTATGGCACGAGGCCGGACCCGGAGATTATCCAGATAATCCTGCCCAGATTGTTACCATCTATACAAGATTTCATGGAGCTAAGAAATCCCGTGACGCTGGACAAGCTGTTTGAACTCGCCGTGCAATTCGAGAGCCGGCGAGCGGCCGAAAATCAACGGAGACAATCGTATGAACAGCGGCTGCAGGGGAACCAGAATGCCGAAGGAAGAAACAGACGATGGCCGAGAACTACTGGTACCAGTCAAAATGCGAGCGGTCAACCGCGCCAAGTACAGCGCCAACAAAATAATCCCAACTACGGAAGAAAATCATTCTCCCCAGGCAGAAGCCAGCAACAGAAGAAAACACCCGCAAAGCATTTAAACTACTAAGGAATATTGCGGGGAAGGGGGTGCAATGTTCCGAGGAGAAGAAAAATCCCTCTGAAGTACAGCTAAATACGGTCATGGTGAGAAACATTGAATTACCGAGACTGCAGTTACTAATTAACAACGTACCCGCTACAGCTCTGTTGGATACCGGCGCTCAAGGAAGCTGTTTGGCAGAAGAGTTTTTTAAGAAGCACTTTCGTAGATATCGTCTGCATAGCGTGGAAGGAATGAAGGTGGTAGCAGCCCAAGGAAAAACGTGTCAATGCATGGGAAAAATCGAGCTGTACATCAAAATCGGCGAAGAACAAAAAAAAATTATGTTTCTTGTAGTGAAGAACCTCCAAGCATCGGTTATTTTAGGAACAGATTTCTTTGCAGCTGTGGATGCGAAAATCGATTTTGAAAACTCCACCTTGCAAGTAACCATGGACCCAGTTAAAAAGAAATCAACACCTCCCCCTGAAGTGGATTTAAGCCATCTAACGCCCGAAGAACAGGACAAGTTTCGGGAAGTGGTGAGTTACTTTTCTGATTTATTTGATGATATTCCGGGATTTACGCAAATAGTAGCACACGAAATTAAATTAACTACGGATGAACCTATACGTCAGCGTCCTTACAAGTACGACAAAGTTAAAGAACAAATAATAAAATACCATATTGATGAAATGTTTAAAAGCAAAATAATAACTCCTATTTCTAGTGCATATGCGAGTCCGGTGGTTTTATGTAAGAAAAATAATGATTTGCCGTTAACTGATCCATTAAGGTACAGGTTCGCTATTGACTACAGAAAGCTTAATAGTATAACAAAATTTCCAACTTACCCACTTCCGGTAATTGATGAAATTCTAAGAAGTATTAAATCAACAAAATACATAACCACGCTAGATTTGACATCAGGATATTTTCAGATAAGCATAAAGCCGGAAGATGTTCACAAAACAGCATTCATAACAAAATACGGTACATATGGCTTTTTGCGTATGCCTTTTGGATTGTCGGGAGCCCCGGCCACGTTTCAGAGGTGCATGGACAAAATTTTAAGGCCGGTAATAGGAAAAAGTACATTTATTTATCTTGACGATATAATTGTTACTTCAGAGTCGCTGGAAGAACATATTAAAGACCTTCGAGAAGTCTTTACTCTTTTGAAAGATGCAGGACTTAAAGTGAACATTAAGAAATGTAAATTCGCGGCAAAAGAACTCAAATATTTAGGGTACAAAATTTCTCAAAGGGGGATCGAAACAGATAAATCTAAAGTTATAGCAGTGAAAAATTACCCAATTCCGAATACAGCCAAAAAGTTAGCGACTTTCTTGGGTATGTGCTCATATTATAGAATTTTTATTAAAAATTTCGCAGAAATTGCTGAACCATTGTTAAAGTTGAGAAGGAAAAGAGTTCGTTTTGCGTGGTCTTCAGAAGCAAACGCCGCGTTTGAGAAGTTAAAAGAATCTTTAATTAATGCACCGGTTCTAAAGTTCCCAGAGAAAGACAAGGGTCTAGAAATTTATGCAGACGCATCAGATTACGCAATCGGAGCCGTGTTAACACAAAATAGAAAAGCGATTGCCTTTTTTAGTCGTACATTGAATGATACGCAAAGAAATTATTCGGCAACGGAGCGTGAAACTTTAGCAGTGCTCGCAGCTGTTCAAAAATTTTGTGTATATTTTGGGAGTTCTCCCGTAACAGTATATTCAGATCATGCGGCAGTTACCAGATTATTTTCAGGAAAGAATCTTTCGCCACGCTTAATTCGGTGGACCCTAAAGTTGCAAGAATTTAATCTCATTATCAAACACACACCGGGAAAAGACAATGTAGTGGCCGACGCATTATCTAGAATAAAGTTAGACGAGAACGGCGAGAAAGTAAAAATAGCGATGCTTCAGGCAAAGGTCATTGACTCTCGAGAGACTGTAATAGAAGAAATTGCTAGGGATCCCGAATTCGGAAATATTTATAATTATTTAAAAGACCCAGATAACTTCCAGCATATAGACATTAATGCAATACGAAGCAGAGCACAGAACTATGAAATCATTGATGGTCTCTTATTTTATACTAAAGTTACGAATCAAAATAGTGAATACAGACCAGTCATCCCGGCCAAATTAATTTTAAGTATCTTGCAAGAGCTCCACGATTCGCCTGTCTCGGGCCATTTTGGAATTAGAAAAACAATACAACGCGTACGCGAGGCGGTATATTTTCCGCAATTACAAAAGATAGTTAAAAATTACTGCCAGACTTGTCACACGTGTCAGATAAATAATGACGTAAATTTCCGCCCGGCCGGGTTATTAACTAGTATTGAGTCTAGGTTCCCCAATGAAATAATTGGTATTGACCTCTTAGGCCCCTACCCCAGGAGTCATGTAAATAAGGCACGATTTTTATTAGTCATTGTGGATCATTTCAGTAAATGGGTTGAGTTGATACCACTTAAGCGGGCTTCAGCAAAAGTCGTTGCAGATTCGTTTTTGAACAAATATATTTTAAGATATGGATGTCCAGCGAGGGTGATTAGCGATAATGGTCCCCAGTTTGTAAGCAGTACATTTAAAATGATGTGTGACAAGTTGGGCATTAAGCATATGAAAATGGTACCCTACCGCCCACAATCAAATATAGCGGAACGGGTAAATAAGAATATTGTAAAATTGATTAGAAATTATGTGCAAAAGCACCATTCTAACTGGGATGACTGCGTCGAAGAATTTGCATTCGCCCTCAGAACGGCTAAGCACGAGACAACGAAGAAATCCCCCGCCGAATTGTTTTTGGGCAGGAAGATAATGACCCCCTTAGATAAATTATTTTATGTGAAAGATAGAGCGCCGGAATTTCAAATGGGTGAAATAGAAAAAATGTTGAAGGAGGCAGAAAAGTGCTCCCGGGAAGCGCAAAAGAAACAAAAGATTTACTACGATTCAAAAAGAAGAACCGTAGAATATAAAGTGGGGGAGGAGGTGTTGAAACAAGCCCACGCACTTTCATGCGCAGCAAAAGATAAGGTCGCAAAATTTTGCCCAAGATGGCATGGTCCTTTTGAAATTACAAGAATAGTTGAATGCCGTGCATATTTAAAGAATGAGAAGGGCGAAGAGACTGTGGCAAATTTCGATCAAATTAAACATTATTATCGAAGAGCTAATAATAATATTTTGAAAGACATGTTGCAGGGTCCAGCCTCACAGAATTTTTCTAAGATTCAAGAGCCCCAACCAGGTCCCTCAAAAACAAGAGAACCCAGTTTGAAAAGGAGGTTACCAGAAGAGAGGAAGCCGCAGCCGAAGAAAAGACCACCCCAAAAAGAAAAAAGGACAAACGCTAAGCAACAGTCTCAGCAACCAAAGCGTCTAAGGAAGGAACGTCCAAATGAAAACACTATGAAAGCTCCACCACTACGGAGGGAACAGAACGGCGAGAAGCGAGCCGCCGAAGGTGCCAACCCACAACGAAGGAGCCTACGAGTGCAGGAGAAGGAACGAGCCAGTCTGGAGAGGGAGCAAAGACTTCAGCACAAACGGAAAGCGCCACCCACCATTCGTCCCAACAAGGTGTTTCTGGAGGAAAGAAGATCGACCAAACGAAAGGCAGCCCCAGAGTTTCAATCTAGGAGTAACAAGCAAAGAATAGCCCAAGCCACAGTATATCCAACCTTTCAGGAATGGACAAAAAAACGCCTAAAAGACTGGCAGAAAGATAAGTAGATTCTTTATTTTCTTTTAAAATTCACACAGTTATGTTTCTGATTTAAGTGCAAGTTGCAGATTTAAAAGGGAAGTTACCCGAGTCAAAAGCCGGTTGCCGAAAGCGTAAAGGACACGCTTGAAGGAACAACTTAATTATGCAGCGGAAGAAATTCGAGAGTTCAGTTGAAAAACTGTGAGACTTCGTGAAATGTTCTTTGTAATCCAGAACATGGGATTCATCGATTTTAGTCAAAAGACTCTCTGTAAATAGGAAATTGAATTGTGTTAATTAAAAGCAACTAGTACGTAAGTTGTATAGCAAAACTGTTGTATTATATTTTTCTATGTATAAATAATGAATGCATTTAATGTAAAACTGTTTTCTATGTAATGCATGATTTGTTGTAAGCCTTAAGCACTGGTTTTGTTTATATCGAATATTTTGGAAAAGCGTAAAGGATACGCAAGTTAAAATTAAAATGTAATGTAAAAGCGTAAAGCGCGCTAAATTAGAAAGTGAATATATAAGTGTTATTTAACGCAATGAGCATTTAAAGAAAATTTGAATTGAAGATTGAAAGAATGAATTATATGTATGAAATGCAATTGAAATGTTTGAATGTTGTACGTAGTGTTCTCTGGTTTCACACAAAAGTTTAAAGTTCATTTCATGTTAGAACCTCAGGGCATTTCAGATTTGTTTTAGGGGAAGTCTGAGGTCTTGAAAGTCGAAGAATTAACCCCAATAGAATTGAAGTCAGGTGGTAGTTGTGAACACTTGACAAAGTAAAACTGCGTGTTTTTCACAAACACCACATTTGGCCAGAGAACAAGGGGGAAGTTTTAAAAATGAATGAGTGTAAAATGAATGCGTTTGGCGAAAAGCGCTAATAGAAATTAAAAAACGCGAATACCTAAAGCGCGAATAAAAGTCATTACGGAAAGCATCAGAGGAAGGGAATGTTGTACTTTTCAGGTGAAATGTACTTATAACATGAAATTAAAATTTATTTCCTTCCAGATTGGAAGGAACCAGATAGTATCCAGCCAAATTCCTGATGGATCTTTTTGATGTGAAGACGGAAAAAGATATTCTATGTTAAAATATCTAAGACACAAACAGAGAGTTAAACTAAATTTAAAACTTACAATTGTAAAGGATGGCGAATAGGAAGGAAAATTTAGATTTAGAATTTAGCATCTTCACTAAAAGCCGATTTTAGGCTACTTAGTTTCAGACTACTAAATTCTGGGAGCAACTATGTAGCATTCATTATTTTAATTAACCAAATTATTTTTAGTTTGAACTTTCCTATCGAATTCTCAAAGTTTCAGTTGCTGCCCGAATTTAGCGCGAGTGAGATATTTATGCAAATCGCATATATCTGTTAGCAGTTAAAAGGCAGGAGTTAACGAGGGGAAAGACAGAGCCTTGGATTTATCGCCGTAAGGCTGTGCGCGCAAAGATTTCCTCTGTCTACTGAAAGTTCGCCTTCATAGGCAATTTGCAATTACCAGTGTTTGCTAGTGAAATTCGCATAATTGCATTTCACTAAGAGTTAAGCTTCCCTCGCCGTCCTACTTAGAATTAAGTTAGGTATTGAATTTGTTAACACACTTTAGTTTAATATTATTTTAGTTCAGCCCAAGTAGTGGCTTACTCTCGATTTGAAGAGTTGTAAATATTAGAATAAAGGGTCACTTTTAAACCCTCCTTCTGGCTTTGTAGTTTCTGCAACACTAAAGGACATAGCCTAGATTCGCTCACTGTCCTCCACATAAGGTTTCACAGTTTATGCTTACGAAGAAAATCAAGAGATTGAAGGAAGAACCTTATAAAATAATGTACTAATTTACATAAAAATGCATACCAGCATATTCCGCTGTTTCACAAATTCTTACAAATGGGAAGAAGAAAAAAAAATATTATAAACACCCCCGCACTTTTCAGTCCACAGCTCATTTTCGAGTTAAGATGTATATCCGTTAACTCAAGAATAAGAAAGATTAGAACAACTCCCAAATTCTGTCGACAGAGAAAAGGCTATGATTAATCTGTCGCCTGTCTCTACGCGCTTGCTGCATGCTACTTGAGAAGTGAGGGGACATCAGTGGTAATGCTGAAAGGAGAACCATTGCTGTAACTAGTGAAAGCCACAGAAAGACAGATTTCTTCTATTTTTACTTCCTTGTACGAAGTATAGGAAGCATTGCAATCACGAAAAATTCCGAGTACCATTTTTCAACGAAAATATCCATTTTGACTGCTATCAAATGAAATTTAACGAAGTTTTTGCTTGACATCTGTACATAAGGACAGAATAAAAGTCTCTTTTTCAGCAAACGAATTATAAAATTGATTTAAAATGAATTCAGAAGAGATTATATCGTTGCATATGTACGTAAGTATGTATGTATCTCGCATAACTCAAAAAAGAGTAGCCTCAGAACTCTGTTACTCGGCTCAGTGAGCTCGGGTTTTTTATTCTTATATGTTGGTAAATTGCACATTTTTTGCTTTAAAAATTATTGAATTGTGTTGTTCTTATCTCCCGATTAAGGTTTTTATACCTATAGTAAATCTGCATGCAAGATTTGTAGAATTATCAACAATTTAAAAGTTGTTTAGGTTCGACTAAGCCTAATCATTTTTCCCATGGAACCCATATTTGTTTACATTTGAAACTTAGGAGAATAGTGGATTTGTTGCCAATCTAGAGAAACTAAGCTTCGCAACAACAAAGATAACGGCTTCTTTTCTTATTGCGAATTAAAGCACGCTTAACCCATTCTCGAATTTATTCGTGGAAATAACTGTTTAAGAGTTACTTCGTAATTTTTAATATAGATATTTTGAGTTTTTAATGTATTTTTGCCTTGCGTGAGTGAAGTGAGAACTGAATTAATTGAATGAGAATTACTGAATCGTCTGTGAGAAACAGCTTTACATTTCTTTTTTTTAAATTTCTTTTATACATTGTTTCAGATTAATTATAGTATTTCAATACGGCATGTGGCAACGATTAGATAATTCTTCAGACGACATACATAATTTTTATGCACTCTGATGAGTTATAAAATGAATAAGATGTAACGCTGTTAAGTGAAGCTAGCGCCAGAGTGTCGCTATGGTAAACAAATATAGTGAATTTTAAAGAGTACATTTATTCTATTTATTCTATTCGCTATCGACGAAGTAGATTTAATTCGATCCAATAAGTGTAAATGAAATGCATGAAAAAATGCGTATAATTTGACTTTTCGTACACGGAAGTCATGCGGTGTACACATGAGAATTTTCGTATTAAGAGTGCACGTTATACGCCGTAATATACGGTAACTGAAATTACACGTAAGCTTCTGTACTTTAAAAAAAAAAATTAAATCGCAAACTCATATTTTTGCGAAGTCCAGACTCTGTTAAGTTTTGGAATATGCATTAAATACTAGCAATTTTCTTTCGCATTTTAAAAATATATATATATATATATATGCTTCCGGGTTGGAATTCCCCTTGCTACGCGTAGCATGAAGCAAGGCAATTCATTAAACAAAACAAAACAAAACGTAAGCAAGTAAGCATGTGCAATCCTTGATGCAAAGAGTCAGAGATCAAAATCAGCATGAGGGTGAATCCATTCCCTTCGGAGCGTAACGCATCCACCTACCCAACAAAGCGAAAACAAAACTCCTAAATCGGTTTGCTTAGCTTTCATGGAACCCACAAACGAACGACCTGTCATGAATGATTGGGAAGAAGAGACTTCGAAGGAAGTCTAAGCGAGATGAAGTCGGCCGTTGCGTAACCTGTTGACCCGCATTTAGGGACGATCACCCAGATTAGTGTCTACAAAATGGTTCTATTCTTCTTTGTTTAGTTAGCCACCATGCGGGAAGCCGCTTTAAGTGAAGGAAGACGATTAGGGTCGGAGTGTCATTAACTTAGAACCCACTTATTTAAAGCACTCACATGTACAACTATTCTTTGAAACGCCCAAAATGACTTAACTTGTTGCTATATTAAATCGCCCTATGATGCAACTTGTTGCTATATTAAATCGCCCTGTGATGCAAGAGATAACAAGATTTTAGAAGATGCAGTAACACTCGCCGTCGAGTGGCAAATTAATCACAACGTTGCAGAAAAACTGTATTTAAAATAATATTTACAATGAATGACCAGTGAACATACAGCTATAGCCCTCCCTGTAACATAATTTTAATAATTTCAATTGAAACAGATTCTACATTGACAATGAATCTCCCAAGTTCTTTTTTTGACTCCATTTACATTGTAAACGCTTGAGAGAAGGATATATTACGCTTATAAGATACCAATAAACCGGAACACTGAAACGGAAATTTCTCAACATTTTTCTAACACAAGCCAGTTAGATGCACTGCATTTTTTTTCCCCAACGCCCAAAGGAGCGTTAGCCCAGAAAAGCTTTAATTCCGAAACGCATTTTGCGTCCAATCACTTGAATGAGTTGCATCACATTTCAAAATGTTGCCACCTAGTATTATCGCCCTGGATTATATTTAAAAAAGCTAAATAATGAAGAATCTGCATGAATGTATGCATGTTTCTCGCACTGTGAGAAAAAAAACTGTAATTACAGTCATCAAATTTTGAATAACGTAGTCCTCCACCCCAACATAGTACCTGGAAGTCCAAATTTGGAATTTCGCATTTGTTTTGCTGTGTGTTTCGTATTTTGTAAAACTTTCACGAATTTTTCATTAAAAAAATTAAACGGTTTCAAAGCCAGCAGTGTCAACACTGTAGGGAATAAAACATTTTTATCCCTAGCGCGCGAGACTGTCTATCGAAAATTCTAAAGATATTCTTTTTTTAAATATTTTTGGCCATAACCTAAATGCTCTCAAAACGTGTATGTATGTGCAAATTTAAAACAACAACAACAACTCGCTTTGGAATAGTATAAAATATGAAAGCTTTTCGTTACTTTTTTTAGCCCAAATGGGCGTAAGCCCAGAAGGGCTATTAATATCGTTTTAATATCGTTTCTATCTATATATCGTAATTAATATCGTTTTTATTAATATCGGTGCGCCATAAAAGTCTGAATCACTTTTCAAATTGTTGGCACCAAATATTAGAGCCCTGTATCATATTTAAAGAAATTAAATAATGAAGAATCTGCATAAATGTATATATGTTTCTCGCACTATGAAAAAACAACGGAGCCTACAGACATGAAATTTTGAATAACGTAGTACTCCACTGGAATAACGGCATCTACAGGCCCAAATTTGGAATTTGTTTTATTATCGGTTTCCTATTTTGTAAAACTTTAACGAATTTTTGATTAACAAACTCGAGAATTTCATAGCGAGCCATGGCAACGTTGCACAGAAAAACATTTTTATCTCCAGCGCACGAAACTGTATCTTGAAATTTTTAAAATTATTTCGTTATGTTGCTGTTGAAATCAATTTTTGTGGTTTGACTATGTAGAACATGATATTTAATAAATAAAGGTAACACACAAAATGTTAAAAAAAAAAAAAAAAAAAAAAAAAAAACAGATTTTAATTACGTCCAAAGGGGCGTTTATTTAACATTTTGTGTGTTACCTTTATTTGTTAAATACCATGTTCTTCGCACTTAAAACCATAAAATTGATTTCAAGAGCAATATCGCAAACTAATTTTAAATTGAGCATATCTTTAGAAATTTCGGTACACACTCTCACGCGCTGGAGATAAAAACGTTTTTTCTGTACAAACGTTGGTATTACTGGCTTTGAAATCTTTGAATTTGTTAATGAAAAATTCGTTAAAGTTTTAGAGAACATTGTTACGAATTTCACATTTATTTGGCTATTTATTTAGAATTGTAATTAAAATTCCTTTTTATTTTCCCGGGCAACGTAGACGATTTTTGAAGAGAAAGCTACGTAAAAAAAAAAAAAAAGACTAAATTGAAAAGTGATACGCCGTTTTTTGTGAAACAGCGCAAAACGCCCAAACGAAAGTAATAGTCCTTCGGGACTAAATCCCTTTGGACTAAAAAAAAAACTTTGGACGTAATTTAAAATCTGAAATCTTTCAGATTTTTTTTTATTATTATTTATTTATTTTTGCGCAGTGTACATAATATGGAATAAATAAAAAAAATTTCATTCTAGGTTCAGTCGTTTCTTCATAATGGGAAAAACATACATACATATATACATATCCTTCATTATTTAATTTTCTTTTTTAAACAATGCATCGCGATAACATTTGGTGGCAACAATTTGAAAAGTGATTCAAAGAAAAAGTGAGTTTCGAGACTAATAGCACCTCTGGCGCTAATAATGGGAAGAATATCCTGTATGACTCATTCTAAACTCCAGTAAAGACAGTCAAATACAACAAGCTTCCATCCCTCTTTCACAGACGGATGAAGAGCAATCCTTGTTGAACCATCCTATATTGCTTTCGGGAAGGAGGGAGGACGTATGACCGGATGTCAGTCAGATTCCTAATTTAGAAGTGAACCCACACGAGGAGGCTGGGGAAAAGAAAGCCGACGGCATCCCGTTGAGGAAAAGGAAGTTTCATCTGCTTTCGTAATGAGACGACGACGAAATATTTTAAATTAGTCTTCTTCAGACTTTTGAAGTCTGAAAACTACAAAATTGAACTTACATTGTTAAGAAATCTTTAAAAGAAAAAATCTGATGCGCACGCCTCATGACTTCCTTGTACGGAATATTAAATTATACGCAATTTTTACTGCATTTCATTTCAAAGAAAATCTGAAATGTTTCAGATTTTAAATTACGTCCAAAGGAACCTTGTTTTAACATTTTTTGTGTTACCTTTATTTATTAAATATCATGTTCGTTCTTCGCACTTAAGGCATAAAATTCAGTTAAAGAACAATATCGCAAAATAATTTTAAAAAAGCATATCTTTAGAATTTCCAATAGACAGTCTCGCGCGTTGCTGATAAATTCCCCACCCACCCCCGCATAGTGTTGTCATTGCTCGCTTTGAAATCGTCGAGTTTGTTACTCGACAATTCCTTAAAGTTTTACAAAGTAAGAAATAGATAATAAAACAAATTCCAAATTTGGGCTTCCAGATATCCATATTCGAGTGGAGGACTATGTTATTCAGAATTGGATGTCTCTAGGTACCGTTGTTTTTTTAAAGTGCGAGAAATATACATACTTTCATGCAGATTTTTCATTATTTAATTTCTTTAAATATAACGCTGGGCTCCAATATTGGGTGGTAACAATTTGAAAAGTGAAACGCCTTTTATAGTGAACCAACGGAAAATGGCAAAACGAAATTAATATCCCTTCTGGACAAATTGCCCCTTACCATAAAAAAATTTTATATTAACGTACCCCAATAAAATTAATAAAATAATTTTTTAAATGAAATACTGATAAAAACGCAAATAAATTTACTGAATGGAAAAAAAATTTTAAATGACTACGTAAGTTTCATTATAGCAAAATAACATCATAACCTCGAAATTATGCATCCTGACAATGCCGAAAGTGCACCAGCGGCGAAGCGGTAAGGTCACCGAACACTGGTAGTTCGGTCCGAGGTTCGAATTTCACGAACGGGTTGACTGCGTGGCTTTCACCATATATAACGTGTTAATACGAGCCAGTTTCCCTCAGAAAGTAATACACGAAGACATCCCTTTCTCCCGTATACTGCTTTCAGGCGGAACACGTAAACAGTAATAACAATAGCAATGCAGAAGGAAGAAGCGAATCTATTAAACACTGTAGCATATTTTTCTTTTTAAATATAAAAAAGTCGCTAACTTCGCA
>KK113473.1:228233-254169 GCA_000611955.2 Stegodyphus mimosarum
TATAGAATCTAGCTTTCGTTTTTTTTTTTTTAATTATTATTATTGTTATTATTTTGTATTAAAGACACACTTCTTGTAGTCTTGGTAGACTACATGTATTTCGAGTATTTATAAGTCCCACAATCTCGATCTACCTTAAAAAAATAAATGAGGGCGAAAAATGATCTAAGATTTTAAAAGCCTGGAAATCTCAAGGAACAGCACACATTCCCAACCAAAAACGCTGACAACTAGCATCATTAAACATGTCCGCTTGGGGTGTGTAAAGAAACACGAGAAGAATAAAAACATCTTATTATAGTATTTACTTCATTCGCCTTGCCATTCAACTGAAAGCAAGAAAAAATTCTCACTTCTACTTATAACTAATATAATTCTCCCCCCACGTCGCGAGATTTCGTTTGAAGAGATCCAGAACAAATCACGTGCAATTCGCCCCCGCCTGATTATATAAAAACCACCCCGGAAGTGGCCCCCCGCTTACTTTCATCCTTCACAAAGTGAATTCCGAGGCACGTTAAATGATGCCAGATGCTGAATCCCTCTATACTCCCCCTTCATCTGTGACAACATGTTCTCTATTGGTTGTCATCGAATTGGACACGTGAATGAGGCCGCAAAGAACATCTAACGTTTCAGAAATTCTCAACTTTCTGAACATTTTGATGACAAATTGCATTTTCCTGCAATAGTGGTAAAAAGAGCTGGCCTTTTCTATCCACACATCTTTTCCGTTTATTCTAGCTTTTGTAAGTTATATTATAACGAATGTATTGTTTTGTATATTATGACGTTTTGTAATTATTACGAACCAAAAAGAATTACTGAACATCAGTAATTTCGATCATAATTTCACTCAAGAATCCAAAGATAATTCTTTTTGGAGTGTCTAGTGTTTAGAACCCTCTCCGCCCCATCCATCATAAAAATACAATAGTGAGCAGAATTGAAAAACGATACGTAACAGGCGTTAAGGAAACTGTATTCATAGGAAGTCAACATGACTTCGTAGAGACATTAGGTTATTTTGAAGCCGGAAGACGTGAGAAATAAGTAATGCCCTCACTGGGACTCGAAACACGGACCTCTCGAATACGCGCCGAGCGTGCTGACCACTGCACCGCGAAGGCATGCTAAAAAGGCGGGAAAAATACCTTCTATACTGCCTTTTTTAAAGGGCGACTGAAAATTAGGGGACCCAGCCGCCAAATCCTGGTGGTAGAGAATCACCATCCACCAACTTTTAGTTGCGGCGCCACTGTAGAGACATTAAGTTATTTCGAAGCTGGAAGACGTGAAAAATGAGCAATGCCTTAGCCGGGACTCGAACCACGGACCTCTCGAATACTTGCCGAGTGTGCTGACCACTACACCACGAAGGCATGCTAAGCAGGCGGGAGAAATATCTTATAACTTGAGAAAGTTTAAGGACATATAAAGTATCATTATCAATAAGTTAGTATTAAGTACCACTTAGTGTTATTATCCAAACAGTTATTTTATGTTAATCTCCTTTCCTATCAACCTCGTTATCATTTCCCTGCCATAATATAAATTTCTAGCTCGTGCGATATTCATATCAAGTAGAAAGAAGGAAGTATTTAAAAAGGAAGGTTTTGGAGGAAGTCAGAGCGTGTTCTGCCTGCTTGAAGGCAACGTTGCTAATTTTTATTCTCTAGTAACCAGTAAGCTGCGGCGTTGGGTTATTCTTGCCATTATGCTTGTTGAGTCTTACTTCGGTCAGAGCCAGATTGCGCGCTAGTTACACTGACCGCCACCTAGAATAACCACTGACCTGACTTTGCTGTGTCTTACAGTGTTAAGCTTTACAGTAAGTAAAGTCTTACAGTGTTAATAGCCATCTTGGCAGAAGGGTCTTCCATATGTAAATATATTACATGGGCATACAAAGCCTATGTATAAGCATATATATGTAAATTACAAAAGTTACATGAGATACTTAGATATAATCATGACAGTTATGTGCACATTTAAACATTATCAGATTTCATATTTACAATACTGGGTACTATTCCGTTGGAGCGCCGTCAGTTTAAAAATGCGCCTCTTTTTTCTTGGCCACCAGTTGTTGCCAAGTATAAAATTATCAAATAATAATAGAGTTCGAAAGACTAAAAAAAATTACTTCTGTAAAAAGTAAATTGCTTTTTTAATTTAGTAATTCTTAAATAAATTCTTAAAGTAACTGTTTTTTAATTTTTTAACATAAATAAACACAAATAAAAAATAACAAAACAAAGCGAAATTTAATCTAACCAGGTGGCGTAAAATTACAAATATCGCTCAATATTATAGAAAAAAAAATTTTAGTTTTCGAATATAACCGACACCACGTAAATTCTATCATATATGACTCTAAATAGTGGCGAGCAGTTCACCGTTGAAATTTATTTCTCCATTTAAAACTCCCTCACAATCGTTCCACAGTTTGGATACGACATTCCATTTCGAGGTTTACAAAATTACAACTGTGATTCACAGTGAAAAGTTCAGCATTTCTTAATTCCTCTTTCTTATATCCTTTCTAGCAGTCTGAACATATTGTTAACAACATGCTGCTATCCGTGATGCTTTCATGCATGGCAGTCATTAATGATGTAACATAACGATCGGGAATGGCGACGAGAAAACATTCTTTGCTTTCCCGGCATAAACCTCCGAATAACCATTGTTCCAGAAGAACATATCCAACGTTATTTTGACTTCCTTGTACAAAGTAAAAAGAAAGTATTGTAATCGCGAAAAATTTCGTTTATCTTATTTCAAAGAAAATACCCATTTTGACCCCCATCGAATCCAATTTAAGGGTGTTTGTGTAACATATGTCCATAAGGACAGAATAAAGAAAGGGTTCTTTTTCCCCAAACGAATTATAAAACTGATTTAAAATAGATTCAGAAGAGTTTTTTTTTCGTGCCGTCTGTACGTACGTGCGTATGTATGTATCTCCCCTAACTCAAGAAGGAGTAGACTTAGAATGTTGAAAGTTTGTATACAGGACTGCTAAAACATGTAGATGCGCATCTCCTATTTTGGTTGCAATCGGCCGTACCAAAAGTATATAAATATATGTATGTATATATATATATATATATTGTTTCAAAAGAATATAGTAAAGTTTAATTAAATAATTCTCTTGCGCCATTGCTGCAAGGAATGAAATTTGAATTTAACAAAATTTCTATTCGTAAAAAGCAATTTAAAGTAAAAAAATTAATTATAGAAATAAGTTTCAAAGAAATTGTAAATAATTTATATTGCTGCGAGCTAATCTACAATATTATTTAAATTCTCAGAACATAAGTAAAACAAGTGCAAGTATCAAATATAAAATTGTAATTAATTTTTTTAAAATCCTAAAAATAAAAATAAAAAATATGCATAAGTGAATAATTGTTGAGCTGTTTCTGTATCTTTTTTGTTTATATGCATATTCGTGTCGGGGAAGTTTTTTGTGGGGAAGAGTTACTAAATTAAATTGGTTTTCTAAAAAATTGGTATTATAAAGAGTATTGTTTTGTATTGGCTTTGATTTCTACTTTTCTAAAAGTTCCACTCGTTTGAATAGCCTTCGGTAAGTCACATCATTTGGTTTTACTTTTGGTTTTGAATTTTACACTTGCCTACATAAATGACGAAACACGAATTGAATAATTGAAGAGTTAGGTTTGAAAGCAACTTCCCCTTGATAAATCTGTCTTCTGCCCAGCTCAACAATTATTCACTTATGCATATTTATTATTTTTATTTTTAGGATTTAAAAAAAATTAATTACAATTTTATATTTGATACTTGCACTAGATTTACTTATGTTCTCAGAATTTAAATGATATTGTAGATTAGTTCGCAGCAATATAAATTATTTATAATTTCTTTGAAACTTATTTCTGTAATTATTTTTTTACTTTAAATTGTTTTTTACGAATAGAAATTTTGTTAAAATACACTCTGTTACTCGGCTCCGTTAGCTCAGTTTTTTTATTTTTATATGTCGGTAAATTGTGCATTTTTTGCTTTAAAAATGATTGAATTATGTTGTTCTTATCTTCCGGCGAAGGTTTTTATGCCTTTAGTTAATCTGATTGCAATAGTTGTACGCTTATCAACAATTTGAAAGTTGTTTTAGCGCGGCTAAGCGTAATGTTTTTACCACAGCAGCCATATTTGTTTACATTTGAAACTTAGCAGAATAGTGGATTTGTTGCCAATCTAGAGAAACTAAGCTTCGCAACAGCAAAGTAACGTCTTCTTTTATTATTACGATTTAAACTATGCTTAATCCATTCTGGAATTATTATTTAAGTTATTAAATTATCCCATATATTGACTCAGCATAGCCAGCCACAACAAATTATGTCAGTTTCTACGCCTTCATTGTCTTTTGCCGAGTGAATTCTTTTTCGTTGCACATCATCATTGTTGGGGACGCTATACACCCCACAATGTTATACAGATTATATTTTTAGAACCATGTACTACAGCTAGCCAAGATTAAGCGACACCTGAGCGAGCGAAGTTGCGTCTTGTCTACAAGACAGTTGAAGCCGAAGTGCGCAGTTATCCAATATGGAAGCTCACCATGAGAAGGTTTTGGGTTTAGGTTGTTTATTAAGAGAAAGGTTCCAGTTCTCAAAATTTTGACTGAGTTTAGGTTCCGAATTAGCTACATCATCAGCGTTCAGCAAACCATAGCAGATGGACTACAAAGAAATGATGACGCAGTCCAGAAACGTTGTTACGATGTTTAGAACAGAGAGGGGGAATTAAGGGCTATTGCTTATTTAAATTACAATTTTGATTTACATATTTTTTATCTTACGTATATATAATCGGGTTTTTTCCCCGCCAGTAACTTCATTCCACTTTGCTTTCTAAATGAATGTGTTAATACATTTTCACAGAAATAAAAATCACAGCGTAACCACATGTTTACGGATTAACCTTGATTTAAGATTCTTTATACCGCATCTCAATTTCCAGTGCATGTAATTTGCGTTTAGATTTCATCTAAAGTCATTTCTTTAATAATATACAATCGAAATAATCGATTTTACTTTGCATACAAATGTAAATGGAAATTTACTTTGAAAAATCGTTCAGCATTGTCATTATTTTTTTTTCTACTAACGCTCAACCGTTTAATATCGATAATTACGGATAATCGTAACTGCAATCGGGCTACCACAGCTTATTGAAGCTGCAATGTGGGAGGAGTTAAGTGATGAAAGAACTGACACCATAATCAAACGTTCCATTCTGTAATTTAAATATACGTCTTGCGCAAATCTTGTCTTACAGCGGAAACTATCTTTTGTTATTTATGTCCTTGTCGAAATGGAATGATTGCACTTGTTACCTTCGGAGCAGCAATAGGTAATATTTTTACAGAAATGTATATACATTCTGTACACGCATGTATTAGAAATACTGAAATACGTAATTAAACAATGTTTCAAAACTAATTTATCAAGTTTAGTTCTTCTGCGTATGTAAAGAAAAAGCTTTGTGGATCCGTGAAAATGTTCTCATCTTTGTTGAAACGTTACATCAGGATTAGGTTTCATAAAATTATTCAAAATCATGTTTCATAAAGTTATTGAAAATCGCGCAAACACTTTAAAAATTAATATTATATTTAACAGCTCATTGCAGTTTTGTTTGTTAAAATGTATCACATACAGCTCGTTCTTATACGGTAAAATGCTTCCCGGTCAATGCCAGCTAATCTGTTAAAAATAAATATGACGTCTTTTTGCACGCGATTTATTTCAAAAATGTATTTTTTTTTAAATCGTTAATTTTATTATAAAAATGTCCCATTTTCCGACGAATTACGCTTTTTATCCAAGAGAGGGAAGCTTGAAAGAGCGAAATACAGGCGTCCAAAAGTACAGGGTGTCCCATAATTTATTCACCGTGTAGAGACATTAGGTTATTACGAATCAGGAGACATGAAAAATGAGCAACGCCTTCGCCGGGAATCGAACCACGGACCTCTCGGTTACGCGTCGAGCATGCAGACCATTACACCACGAAGGCGGGAGAAATACCTTATATACTCCCCCTTTTAAAGGGCGACTGGGGTTTTGGGGGACCCAATCGCCAAATCGCGGTGGTGGAGAATCATCATCCTACACCTTTTTAGTTCGGGCGCCAGTTGTAGAGACATTAGGTATTTTTTGAAGCAGGAAGATGAAGAAATGAGCAACGCCTTCGCCGGGATTCGAAAAACGGTTCTCTCGGTTATGCGTCGAGCATGCGGACCACTACACCACGAAGGCATGCGACGAAGGCGGGAGAAATACCTTATAACCGGAGGTTTTAAATAACACATAATAACAGACAGAGGAAAAAAGACTGACTGAATTTCAATTAGCGTTTCAAAGAATTTTATATTAATACACTTATAAGGTATTTTCTCGTAACTTTCCGCATGCCTTCGTGAAGCAACAGGAAGCATACTAGACGCGTATTCGAGAGGTCCAGGGTTCGAGTCCCAGCGAGGGCATTCCACACTTTTCACGACTCTGCTTTAAAAAAAAAATTATGACTCGTGTCGCCACTGCGTCCCCTAATCCCCAGTCGCCCTTTTAAAGGGGAAGAATATAAGGTACTCTGCGTGCTTTCGTGGTGTAACTGAAGCATACTCGACGCTTATTCGAGAAGTCTAGGGTTCGAGGCCCGAAGAGGGAAATGCACATTTTTCCGGTCTACGTTTCCCCTCTCAAAAAAAAAATCTGAAGGTTTTTCAGATTTTATATTATGCCCAGAAGAGGTTTTTCGAATGTTTTTGTGTTACCTTTATTTATTAAATATGTTCCCACTTAAACCATAAAATTCAGTTCAAGAGCAATATCGCAAAATAATTTTAAAATGAGCAATCTTTAGAATTTGCGATACACAGTCTCGCGCGCTGGAGACAAACACATTTTCCCCCCTGTACAGAGTTGCCATTGCTCGCTTTGAAATCGTTGAGTCTGCTAATCAAAAATTCGTTAAAGTTTTACAAACTATGGAATAGATAATAAAACAAATTCCAAATTTAGGCTTCCAGTGCCCAAATTCGGGTGGAAACGTACGTTCTTCAAAATTCGATGGCTCTAGGTACCGTTATTTTATCCCAATGCCAGAAACATATATACATTTATGCAGATTCTTCATTATTCAATTTCTTGAAATATAATGTGGGTGGCAACACTTTGAAAAGTGAACCGACATTTATAGTGAACGCAAAATACCAGAACGAAATTAATAGCCCTTGTGGGCTAACGCCCTTTGGGCTTAAAAAAAAATAAAACTAATGACTCTACACACATCATTAGTTGCTGGGAGAACAAAGTACAGTCTGTTCTATTTCCCTCCAGAAGTCATTAAGCATTTAGGGAGTTACAGTAACTATTTCTGTGTTGATTGGAATTTTCAATTTTTCGACGCTGCGAATCTCTCCAGAATAAACTAGGTACTTCAGGTAGTCCAGAAAAAGAAGTCGAGCGGTGTGACGTCCGTTGAAATAGATCCACCTTCTACCCATCGAACGATATGACAATGGTGTCTTCAAGGAACACTGTAGCCAATGAAAGGGTCCCCCCCCCTTCCTGCTTGGAAAACAAAGTTTGGCTGCATTTCTTCTGATTGCCTTATCGGAAACAACCTCAGCATATCGAAGTTACCATCCGAATAAAACGCTGACTCTCAGAAATGAAGGAACCAACCATTTTGCTCCTTTGATGATACAGATGGAGTTAGTGCCCATCGAACGTTATCTTAAGGCTAACCTCGTTCAATTTTCCTTACAAAATGCGAGTTTTGTGACACCCAAATCCTGCAGTTATGTCGCTTAAACTCTTCTTAAACAAGAAAGGTTACTTCATCAATGAATACGATATTCCGATCTTCATGATTCGGTAAAGAACGTCTGTAAAAAGTTCCTTACGAACTCGGATCATTAGGTTTGATCTGTTGACAAATCTGCAACTTACGCGCAGTCAGTTTCAATCATTTATGAACAACTTTATGAACAATCGACATAGAAATTCCTGTTTACAAGCTGGCACGGCAAATAGCACACAAATACATATCGAATGGCCGAAGCATTTTCATCAGCGACGGTTGGCGTACTTTCATTTCCTTCATGCAAAACATATCCGCTCTCTCGAAACTATTTTAACCATCTTTTAATTGGTTGGTTTGCTGGTTTATCAAATTCATATCGAAATAGAATCTTAAACCTATTTTCGAAGATTTCATTTCCCATAATCAGAGAACGCTCTTTGCTTTTCAAATGCATGACGGCATTTTGTCTGTAAACAAACAAATTCCCTGCTGCCATTCCCAAAAATTAAAACAATCGAAATTCGATGAGCTATAAAAAGTATACCGATATAAATTATTCCTTGTTACTTACGTTTTAATTTAGTAATTTTGTTCACCCGTGATTAAACTACAGACAACCCTGTATTTCATTTGACCAAGACTGGCCGCCGACGAAACGGAGATTGAAAACATTTGGTACATCCACGCATATCTGCCTGAATCATTTTTGTGTATGCTGGAATTGGCTTTTGATTACAATTACAAACTTCTATTCACTCGCCAAATTTAGCCATTAACATTTCCAAAATTAATTATTTAGAACATCTACCAGATAACGCCTATTTATTCACAGCAGAAGATTTATTTTTAAATGAATTTGTACCTGTCTTCTGAGCACCATCTTTTAGGGGACCGATCCAAAATCATATATAAAGTATTCGACTACAAATATACATCATCTTTTGCTCGATACCATTTAGCACAGCTATTTGAAGTCTGAAAATAATATATGCCTGAAATATAAGAAGGTATTTACAATATCTTCTTTTCTTCTTCTCGAAAATATCTTCGAGATCATTTGTTGTTGTTGTTGTCCTCTCCATAATCACATGGAACAATGGTTGTCAGAGCCTACTCCGAGAAGAGGTTAGACTTCTACCCCCCCCCCCAATTTTGAGAGAGAGCACCCCGAAGGGGGATCCGGGGGGTCTCCTACTCCTCTCCTCTCCCACCAATCCACACAAGAGGACTTTCGACTCGCCGTAAAGTGCCGCCATGCCGCACCGACACTATACATTTACAAACATCCATGTCTCCTCTGGGATTCGAAGCCGAGCCCTTCCGTACTGCAGTAGACTCCCCTAACCTTGAAGATCTTCGAGAAGTCATATCGTACACTCATTGGTGTATTTTGAAAAGAGGAGATATGAAAAATGAGCAACGCCTTCGCCGGGAATCGAACCACGGACCTCTCGGTTACGCGTCGAGTGTGCTGGCCATTACACCACAAAGGCATCCGAAGGCGGGAGAAATGCCTTATATTTTTTGCTCACAGTAGTCAATGTATTACGGCCCCGTTCTATTAACGAGACACCTAATGGCAGACCGCACATTCAGTGGAACAATGTTAAACGAATTACGCACACTGCGCATGCCCAGAAGAGAATTTGGCGCAATTACGACTTTTGGCGTTATTTTAAAAGAAGATAAATATGGCATATGGTTGATATTCTGTTATCTGGACGTAAGCAGTTCGGGGTTTTAAAACTTGTTAGGTTGTCCGTTGCTTCATTACTTAGGTGTAAATATCAATTGTAAACTCCCCAAATTTTCGTTTAAGAAGGATTATAAAACAGGGAACATTACATGATGTTGTTTATTGAATGTACTACTTCTGGGGAATAAAAGCGACCGATTATTTACCGTGCGTTCCATTCATAAATACTTTAACAACTTAAGGAATATATCTCGTTTAAATTACAGAATTAAAGCCAAAGAAATTATTACAAATAACTGATACTAAATGTAATGTTTATGAACAAAATAAACCAAAATGAAACGAAACAGAAGCAAATGCAATAAGCACAAAAAAAGTGTCCATAGCATTGCAATCGTAAAAAGTCGCTAAGGCCTACATGACGAACAGGCTCGTGTAGGATTGTTTATTTTTATTCGCCAGTATTTTCTCCCACGCTAACGGTACACTACTGAGCATGCGCAGTAAGCGAAATTCGTTAACATTGATCAACTCAATGTGCGGTTTGCCATTACGCTTACCGGAGGGAACGTCGGTCCGAAAAGGTCTTACACTAATAATACTTATGAGTCCTTTAAGATGTGTTTAATGATAAATTTCCCCAGAAAATAGTATCTCCAAGGTTTTTCGTTACAATGATTCAGAAGATCAGCTAAGAGGTCAATATTACTAATTTTCATCTTATTGAGCATAATGTTTCTAGCGCTGTCGTACTTTCTACAGTGAATAATTGCATGTTCTGTACTGTCGATCACATAACATGAGTCGCAAAATAGCGAATTCGCTCTACGATACCTGTACAGTAGTTGGTTCGTGTCCAGCAATTGCAATCTTGTTCTACTAATTGATACTTCCATTTTCCTGTCTATGTTTAATCCTTTGCTCCACTCGCTGTGAATATTATAATAGCTGAATCTGCAAGTCGAATATCTAGTTTAAATTACTGAATTAAAGCCAAAACGAAACAGAAGCAAATGCAATAAGCACAAAAAAAATGTGTCCATAGTACTGCAATCGTAAAGAGTCGCTAAGGCCTACATGACGAACAGGCTTGTGTAGGGTTGTTTATTTTTATTCGCCAGTATTTTCTCACACGCCAACGGTACACTATTGAGCATGCGCAGTAAGCGAAATTCGTTAACATTGATCAACTGAATGTGCGGTTTGCCATTATGCTAACGAACGGGACCTTGTTCTATTATCAACGTTATTACACACTTTTTTTGGGGGGGGGCGGACAGAAATTCAAAATACAAAAGTTACACATGCATACTTCTGCGATCATTTTAAAATTTGAAGAAAATGATAAGCATGAACGCCGTTAACCATTTAAATGGTGAAAAGAAACCACCCAATATGCCAAGAATGAGAAAAATACAACCCAATAAATTTCGGCTTACGAATAAGGGTCATCTGGTAAAAGGAAATAGTAATTATAACTACATTCCGATAGGGAAACTTATGAAATAAGGAAAATATTGCTAACAAAGAACACATGTTGCGGGTGAATGTCAAGTGAGGTCAAAATTTCGGTGAGAGATTTATTATCGGGGTCGTTTCCGTCGCAAAAAGAACTTTTTGGGGTAATATGTATCTTCTTGTCGAGTACGGCAGATGGCATTTCCGGCTCTATCGATGCTACGAGATTGTTTACGATTTGAGGAGATAAGAAGATAAATGACGTAAGAAAATGTGGAGAATTTTAACACGTTGGGATTTACACTTCTGACTTGTCACGGTAGCTTCGTTACTCTATCTACATTATTTTTTCAGGCGTCCTCCTTTTTTTTCATTCATTTAATTAAGCGGTGTTACAATTACTACTTCTCTTTCGTTTATTTATTTGCAAAATAAGTAAAAGGTTCGCCTAAATTCCGACACTTTTTAAAATGTATTGTGAAACCAGAAAATTTACGTATCAGAATGCGGTTTGACTTAACTATACACGTTTAATTATTAAAGACTTAAAATAGAGGCAGACATTTTTCTATTAAAAATATTTTAGCTTAAATATTCACCAACAGATATATGATGACATAGATGGCGTTGCATCGTTAATAAGGCAAAAATGTGCAAATTTAAAAACTTAAATAAATTATAATAATATTAAAGAAAATATGTTGATATGCAAATACCCCCCCCCTTTCTGCTGGATTACTATAGTATTAGTAGTAGCGGTAGCAGCAGTGGGCGCAGCCCGACCTGCCTAGCCAAACCAGTTGGTCACATGCTCATGACAAGCCACGCCCATTTCAAGAAAGGAAAAACTTGAAACACAAAATACCTAAATGAAAATAATCATGTGTTAATATATAGTTATTAGTAATATTGTAACATGCTCGCCAATGCAAACGATACATGATACAATCTTAACTTTTCTCATTCAGAACCGTAGCTGTAGTTTTCAGGGCAGCGGGAAAGGACTGAAGATCTAATGCCTCTTCCTGTTTGCAAAGAACATTTCATTCTAAAATTTCATAAGATCAATTTGGTGCCTCGTGGATACTACGTCCAGGGTGGCATACGTCCTCCCTTGCGCCCCCAACCCAGATACGCCACTGTTCTCATTATATTGTTACAGTGTGTTACTAGCAGCTCCATCTATCGATGAAAATTACAATTTAGATGTATAGCATATCCCCCCTAAAAAAATGACTGTGATAAATTTTCAGATCCTAATAGCAGGCTAATACCTCAGTTAAATGATTTTCATGATCCCCCCCCTCTCAAGTTTACCGGATATCTAGTTCGCATAATTCATAATTGCACATTAGTATCGTAACTGAGGGAGGGGTTTCAATAATGGACCAATCAGCTTCGTTTACTCTTGTGACGCTGAATCTTTGAAACTGTGGATATGGTCGCATGTTGTCATTTACGTTTTATTTTGCATTTGTTTGGAAGTTATATATGTGTGGCGTTAAATGCTGCTACATTTTAGTAGAAAACGTCGTAGTGTATTCATTTTATAATTTTATTTAATCGTCAAAATTTCACTTTCCTGAAACTTATCACGCTCTGATATTCGGTTCAATTTTCGTGGTATATTATCGCTTTTTATATCGAGAACTCAAGGTACAGTTAGCCTAGAATATTGTTCTTTTTCTGGAAGTGTTACAATGAATCTACAGAGGCTGTTCGCACATTTTTTAGACGATGTATATTGTATTCACAAAACTAAATTACATAAAATTCTTGTGTTTTAAATGTTCTATTTGACATCCCTTATTCTGAACTATCTTTCGACACAGCAATTTCCAGGATAATAATGCCTTTTGAAGTGTCAGAAGAGGTATTCTATCCCATTCCTCCCGAACAGCTTTCCAGAGTCCTGTTAGGGTTTGGGGACAACGTTTGCATAATGCAGTTTTTAAAAGTCCGAAAGCACAAAAATCCATAGGTGACTCATCGGGAGATTTAGTAGGGATATCGGTGAAGGGTATTATAGCCTTGATACCAGTTTTTTGTTCCATTTCTTTTAGGAAATTTACAGTGGATTTTGATGTGTGACTGCTAGCTTTGTCCTGATGGAGTCTCACAAATTGTATTTCATTCAGAAAAATTGGCGATAAAATATGTTCCTGATAGTATTTGGAGTTAATCTTGACATTTTTTTGCACTCTATTTTATTTTTAGCTTGCCATTATAAGAAAAACCAGCAACAATCATGAATCTCTTAGAAAAACTTTCTTTCGATTCTTTGAACCATGTACTTAAATTTTTTTCTCCCCTTTTATGATAATGAATGGCTCTTTTTGTGTTACAATCATTTAAATACACCCATGATTCATCTATTGTGACAATTGTTTTCCATTTTTCTTTGGATAAGTGTTTCTCATATAGAATTCTGCAGCATGTTGTCCCGCGTCGAGCGATATGCTTTGGAAGAAGACGATGCACATTGCGTGTTTTCGCTCTCTTAAGATTTAAATCAACGTTTATCATTTTGTTTACGGCGAACACCGAGCATTTTAATGATTTTGCAACTGTCCTTTGACTAAGAGGATTTTCTTTTAACATTAAACAACGTACCTTTGCTATAGTCGAAGATGTCCGTTTTTTTCCTTGGCTACTTGTTTGGAATTTTTGTCCCACTCGAGGCTCCAACTGGACGTTTTTTTTCCTTTCTTGTTGATGACATTACCTATCGACGCTTTAGATATCACAAAACCATGACTCTCACATCGTTTTTGGATAACGGAGTATGCATATTTCTCTTCGGAAAGAGCGTCAATGTAGCCTTCGAACCACTGCTTTGTTAAATTCGCCATTTTGAATAAAAACAAAACTTTCAAGCCACAGGCGATAATTTTGACTTTTAAAAACATAGTACAATTGCCATTACTTCTTTTGCAGCAAACGATTTTTCATTACCGCTTACCAAAATCGTCTAAAAAATGTGCGAACAGCCTCTGTAATATTTTCCTATCTTAATACTTGCATTCCTTTGATTTTGAAATTTTACGATTCAAAACATATATTGTGAATGCTCTGATTATATCTGTTGTTAATATTCAGAGTTACATATGAATAGCTTAAAAATATTCGTTGTGAATAAGATACATTGATTCTGTTTGAACAGTATTTGTTACGCAGGCAACACATTTAAGAGCAAACAGTTATTAATGTGAAATTTAACACAGTGACTATGTAGGAATGCAAATTAGAAAAATTCACTTTGAATAAATCTTTGCATTGGCTATTATTATAAAACATATTTTTCACACAGACTGCAATGAAAATTGCTAAGATTTCTATTATTTAGGTATATAATTATGCTTATATTTGAACTAACTTCGCACTGAAAATTTCCACAAGAACTCCGCAATGCATTCATTATTTTGTACAAGAAAATTGGTTGGAAAAAAACTGCTTTTCAACCATCTTGCTCGAAGCGCGCCAGAGATCATATAAAATGCCAGAAATATTACCGGAAGCCCATTGGTCCGATTTAGAAGCCATTCCCTCGGTGGCTATACATATGTGCAGTTACGAAATATACATCCCGTTCATCTACTAAAGTAAAGAGTTTGGGTCAAAACATTTTTGCTTTGGGGGGGGGGAATACGCCCAAATGGGCGTTTCTTGTTGAATTTTGAGTGTCACCTTTATTTATTATGGTTTTATGGTTTTCACACTGAAACCATAAAATTCAATTCAACAGCAATATCAGAAAATAATTTAAAAAGAGCGTATATTTAGAATTTCCGATACACAGTTTCGCGCGCTGGAGATAAATATGTTTTTATTTAAGTACAGTGTTGCCATTGCTCGCTTTGAAATCGTTGAGTTTGTTAATCAAAAATTCGTTAACGTTTTACAAAATATGAAATAGAATTCGTGCTTCCCGGATGTCGGTATTCGAGTGAAGGACTAAGTTATTCCAAATTGGACGTCTCTAGGTGTCGTCGTTTTTTCACAGTGCGACAAACAGACACATTTATGCAGATTCTTTATTATTTAATTCCTTTAAATATAATACTGGGCTGTAATATTTGGTGGCAACAATTTTAAAAGTGATTCGTGGTTTACAGTGAATCAACGCAAAACGCCAAAACGAAATTTAAAGGCTTTCTAGGCTAATGCCGTTTGGGCTAATGTATATATGTATGTATATTGATACTGAAATCTGATACATATATATCAGTCTTCCTTGAAATGTAGGGCTTGCGGCGCTTCTGGCAAAACGAGTTACCCCCAAGTCGACCATATTGTTTCACATTGCGTTCGTCTCGCTGATAATCGTGAAGAAGACTGCGAAGAGAATATGATTCAGTGCTCAAATGCAAAAGATGGGTCCGCGACTGATGTGATGTTGACAAGAAAATGAAAAAATATCTTTGTAATTATTCTTGTAATTAATTGAATGAATAAATTAATTGAGTAAAAAAAAGTTTTATTATAATGTCCGATTTTAAACGTAGTATGACTTAATCTGTAGGCAGTACTACATTAAGTCAATGTTCGTAAAATTCATTAATTTTATCCAACAGAATACACTGTATGGGATTTTAATGCCATAAATATCAGAAACGACAACACAAGATATTATTATCATACATAATTCTTATTTTTTCATAGATCCAACGATTTATACCTATTTTTTCTCAAGGGGATTAAAAAGCTCTTCTATAGAAATAACACCAATGCAACACTATACCCTTAATTTAACGAAAAAACAGTGTGCAGTTATTATTAACCGGATATTTACAATTTCCACCATTACTATAACTTCTCTTTTCCGTTTCCTCACCATAAAGTAAATCTGTTAGTATTTGAACCGAGGTTTTCAGATTGTAAAACAGAGTATGTTTCTGCCTTTTCGCAGGCACCTTACGTTAGTCCTTGCCAGCTCTGATTACTTATTCGGCTGTGCGTTATTGCTGCCGATATTTCATTTTGTTACGACGATTACAATTTATCAGCTAGCTTAGTTTAAGATTTAACTTGTGTAGTTTTTGACTGCTGTTCTAAGTTTAAAATTGAAATTTGGCTGTTATGTTAGTTGTACCACCACAAGTTGTGGTTGATATTGTTAGCAGGATAATGTACATTTATGTCCTAAATTCTGTCTAGTAAAAAAGCTTATTAAAACATTTTCATGGTTTGTGGTTACTTTAGATACAACGATAATTTGATTTACGTCTGAGGGGCTTAATATTTCCGGATCACATAAAACCCCCACAACTAGTTTGCTCCTATTCCGTTATCAATCTCGTGATATTTTGGATATTCTTTTCTCGCCACATGTTTACATTGGTACTTACGTATTAACGCAACCACCTTAGTAGAAGTCGCCAAATTTTCAGAATGTGCCAACCATGCGTATAATAACCATTCTTCCGGCAACCATCCTCATAACGTTCCTTCAGTGAAGCAACGTCGCCATTTTCGTTTGTGCTCTTTGTTGCTGTATTCCAAGTTCCAACGGTTTTTATAAAAAAAATCGTGATATTTTTAGGCTTAGTTTTAAAATATGAGCTTGTGGAATTTACTAGCAACGGAAGAAAGTGCGGTTAAATTTCTACAAGAATACAGAATTTTGCTGAAATTTTCTATAGTGAACGACGCTGTTGCCAAGAGTTGCACGAGGCCAAGTCTTTGCAATTATCTGATGTTACTTTAAGGGAAAATAGATCGCTGTGTACTTCGGGAGAAGAACGGCGCAAAAAATTACCGAAAGATTTGTAGAAGAACGTAAGTGTTTCTTTTTGTGATATACATTTAATAATTGTATTTTAAATTGCTAAAATACGTTTTCATATGTTGATAATGTTTGCCGACTTACGATAAATATCCATAGTTTGGCAATTTTGCTAAAAAACAAAAGCATAAACCACCAACTCGAACCCGATAAGTAACTCTTACCTTTCCATCTCTAAACAAACACAAGGTGCGCCAAAGTGGTTACGTTAATACGTAAGTACCTCTATATGACATTTATTTCTGACTCAAACACCTTTTTTAACGTAAGCAACAAATAAAAACTCGATCAAAAATCAAATGACGTATTAGATTAGATTCATACGGAGTTAACAAAAGCGCAGCCTCGAAAGGAGGTTTTTTTTTTCTCTCCCCCCCCCCGCAGAAATAGATATTTTCCCACGAAATATAAAATTCCTTAGAAGACAGCTTAAAATTATGTTATTTAGTGCCAGTCTTACCAGGATAATCGAATGTACCGTTTCGCTTTAAATTCTACCTGAGAAGACACAAAGGCCATTCGGTTAAAATCTCGGACGATTCTGTTCACGTGCACTGCGATAACAGCTGTCACTTTTATTTCCCACATAAATCTCAGCTTTTTTTCGCAGAAGAGACAATGGTTCGGATTTTCGATACATACAACCTCGCATTTTTTGGGGTAGAGATTAGATAACGGAAAAGAAAGAAAGTAATAATAATAGCAAACTTCACAATGACGCTTTAGCTGCAAACTATATGTCTGTTAACCACAAATTAATTTCGCTTTGTTCGACACGATAAATATTTAATACTTGGCAAAGTTTTCTGATCAAAAAGAATTCAGGCCCACACTCTTATTCTTAAACCCGCATTCGAATCCGAACAAACTGGCTGGATGCATACGCATTTTAGCGGTTTTTTTACTTCCTTGTACAAAGTAAAGGAAGTATTGTAATCACGAAAAATTCCGGGTATAATATTTAATCATTTAAAATGATTCAGAACAGACTTTTTTTCGTGGCATCTGTACGTATGTATGTATGTATGTGTGTATCTCCGATAACTCAAAAACGAGAGGGCTCGGAACGTTGAAATTTTGTACATAGGACTGCTATAATACGTAGATGTGCTCCTCCCTTTTTGGTTGCAATCGGCCGCACCAAAAAGTATATATATGCATATACATACATCTCATAGACTTCATAACTCAGAATGCGCAAAAATTATGTATATCATCTGGAGAATTACTTAACCGTTGCCACATGTACTATTCAAATACTATAATAAATCTAAAACAATGTGTAAAAAAATTAAACAAACAAAAACAGTTTTTCACAGACGATTCAGTATTCCTCATTCAATTAATTCAGTTCTTACTTCGCGACAAGGCAAAAATACATAAAAACTCAAAATATCTATATTAAAAGTTAAGAAGTAAATCTTAAACACTCGACATTCATTTCCTCGAATAAATTCCTGAATGGATTAAGCATGATTTAATTCGCAATAATAAAAGAAGGCGTAAATTTCCTGAATGGATTAAGCATGATTTAATTCGCAATAATAAAAGAAGGCGTTATCTTTGTTGTTGCGAAGCTTAGTTTCTCTAGATTGGCAACAAATCCAATATTCTTTCAAGTGTCAAACGTAAACAAATATGTCCGCCAGGAGAAAAATGATTAGGCTTAGCTACACTTAAACAACTTTTAAATTGTTGATAATTCTACAAATATTGCATGCAGATTTACTAAACGCATAAAAACCTTAACCGGAAGGTAAGAACAACATAATATAATAATTTTTAAAGCAAAAAATGCACAATTTGCCAACATATAAGAATAAAAAACTGAGCTCACGAAGCCGAGTAACAGAGTGGGTACATATATATTGTTGGGAAAAATTCGGCGGTTGCGCCTGTATGTAAGCTTTCCGGCATAGCACTAGGGTTGCCATAAAATAGTGTATAGTAGGGTTGCCAGATTGGCGACTTTATCGCCCATTTGGCGACCAAATTGGCGATATCCCATGGTCCAATCGGGAAGCTTCTAGAATAATTTCCTGTCGAGATATTTCTCGAAACGTGTGGAACCTAAAGAAAAACTATATAAACCCTTGCGTTTCTGAGAGCGCAGTGTGTGTGATTAGTTGCGAGAGTGTGATTAAGTGTTATTAATTGTGAGAGTTGTGAGAATCGCTGCTTACTGTGTATGCTAAGCTACGCGAGAGTTTTGTGAACGGAAAGCGATCGAGATAGTGCTTTGCCGTGAAGCTACCTTTACAGTATAGCTTGACAGTGTATTGGTGATTGTTCCACTGTGTTTATTATAAGTTTAGTGTTGCCGTGAAGCTACCTTTACAGTTACAGCCTGAAGCTGTGTTGCTGATTGTTTCAGCGTATTTATTGTAGATTTTCGACGCTTTTAAAGGTAATTTTGGAACTGTGCTGTAAATAGTGATTCTTGTAAATAAATTGTGCTTTTTATTGTTCTGCATCGTGTTTTCATCGGATACTCTCAATTCAACGAACCCGTATAACGCAACAATATATTTGGTGCGGCGGATTGCAACTAAAACAGGAGGTGCACATCTACAAGTTATAGCAGTCCTATGTACAACATTTCAACGTTCTGACGCTACTCGTTTTCCAATTATGCGAGATACAAGCATACGTACATACAAACAGACGCCACAAAAAAATCTCTTCAGAATGGATTTTAAATCAGTTTTATAATTGTTTAGGGAAAAAAGAGTCCTTTATTCTGTCCTTACGTACAGATGTCAAGCAAAAACATCGTTCAACTGCATTTGATAGCGGTCAAAATGGATATTTTCGTTGATACCCGAAAGTTTTCGAGATTACAATACTTCCATTTTACTTCTTAGAAGAAGGTAAAAAAATCTTACTGATGTAGAAAATATGGGAAAAATATCTCGTAGTTCAATTGTAAAATTCAAGGCAGGCTACCGTTTTAGTAATATTTTCTCCGATTCGAATGTATTTTGCAATGGCATACATCTTTACTAGCCTTTGATTGCAAAAATTTAGAATGAAAATAATGGGAAAACAACAGTCTCTAATTTAAATATGAAAAATGTCCGCCCAGCCGGTACAGTGGTTAGTGCCCCTGACTGCCGTAGCGTTGGACCCGGGTTCGAATCCCGGAGAAGGTATGGTTGTAACTGTTTGTCCCTTCATAAGAGGCAACGGTGACAACCTATTAAGCACTTCCATAATGAAATGGGAAACACTTCCGGCTTTTGTAGTGGGCAGCAAGGCTATTGGCTATTAAAAAAATATTAAAAATGTAGCAGCAAAGTTTCCGAAAGCATATTTATCATCGCTCTGTGTAGCAAAGCCAAGATTTCTCAAAGCCAACGAATACTTCCAAGACGCATAGGCATTTAGCTACAAACAAACTTCTATACACATTTCCCACCAAAGCACTCCGTCTTCTTCACTAACACACACAATTTACTTGAGCGACGTTTATTTGATGGAAAATAACCAGTAATAACAACGATTCAAGAGGTGTACTGAAAGGGAAACCGTCTGGAAAAGCTTTTCAAGGAGCCAGTCCTCGATTGTTGAAGGAGCCAATGCTGTTATTTCCCTCAGACAAGTAAAAACACTTTCAGAGAACAGTCGTAAGAAAAATCGAAAACATAGAAGTAGCTTTGTCCCGCAAAAGAGCCCATAAAGCAATAGCATGATGGGCTTTCTACAAGAACTATTGTATCACTAGCACCACTTGACTTATAAAGGGGGGGGGGAAGACAAGTGCTTTTGCTAAAGGTTGCTAACCCCGTTTTCACTTTCCGTTCTATGATATTTCCTACTATTGTTGCTATTTTACAAAAAAAGCCTCTAAATTAAATTATACGAAGTAAATAAGCAAAACTAGCAATTAAAGTCCTCAATATAATGTGAAGGATAGATAACACTGGTGTTTACAATAATTTTAGCTCCAAAAATAATGACCAGTAAGTACTAAAGCGGTAAATGAACTTATTCAAAACACACACACATTGAATCAGTTTACAGTAGAAAGCAAACAAGTCTCAATTGCTCAGTTACAGGTACACTGCGCAGGGTGAAAAAAAAAGGGGGGGAGGCACACTTCTATCTCTCCCGTTCTACTGGGCTTCTTAACGAAATTCAAATTGCATTTTCCATGTCTCGAAACCGCGAATTAAGATGTATATTAGATTTATATAAAGCATTCCTCTAACGTTGGTATTTTGACACAAAATCGGACTTTTTTTTAAATAACATACCAGTTTTTTTCCATATTTCGATTATATGACTCAAATTGTGCTAGATATTAAATTTTGTAATTTTTGGTGAGAAATTTACCTAGAAATTTAAATACTTTTTTTTTTGGCCTCCAGTTTGCGCCAAGAATAATTCATTTGGCGAACTTCTTAATTTACAGCAACCTATTTTTTTCTTTTCTTTTTTTTTTCCATTGTCCACGAGATGAAAAAAAGTCTTCCTTCATACATTCAATAATTTTAACGGAGTGCGTAAACCACATTTTCGTTATGATCGCTTATAATAAATACGCCGAATTTCAAAACGCGCCAACATGTAAATTCACTTATATCTTAAGAAATTTTGAATTAAAAAAAACTCTTAATTTTTTGCAGGTACGCTTAGAAATACATCTACTTTAAGAGGATTGTAAAAAGTTCATAGGTTATACTTTAAAATTGTTTTCGACAAATCTATAAAAATTATTTAAAAATAAAAATATTTTAAAAATGGGCGAACTATTTGGAATGAACCTAAATTTCGAAATATGAAAGGAAGAATCAAAGAAGTTTAATAAAAAAAAGAGACATTAAATAAATATACATCAAATTCAATTAACATCCAGGAGCTAAAATTTTGAGAGCTAATTTTTTTAAAAACTACTCGTGCGATTTTTATAAAACTTGGCAGTTTGGCATAATTTGAGTCTTAGAATCGAAATACGGAAAAAAAATTCCCATGTCATTTCAGAAAAAGTCCGATTTTGTGTCAAAATACCTATACCAGAAAAATTTTATATATAAATCTAATATCTAAGTCGAGCTTTTGAGACATGAAAAACGCATTTTGAATTTCGTCAATCGGCCCAGTAGAACAGGAGATATAGAACTGCCGCCCCCTTTTTTTTTTTTTTTTTTTGGGGAATGTACATGTCCCGGAATATGCCAATGCCAAGGTTGCCGTTGTTTTGGGCAACGAATTTTGTTCCATTGTTGTGGCGACGAATAGCCACCATTTCGAGAGACTTTGTTCTAACATCTGTATAACTGCAACTGGTCCGATCCCTATGTAACTGTAACCGCTCTGTGTAACTTAATACGTTTTCCAGCAATTTCTAGAAATCGAACGTACTAGAAATTTCTCGGAGGGGGGGGGGAAGACTATATAAGACTGGACAGAGCATCGTTCATCATTAATATGAGGCAGCTTCCCTTAGAAAGTTCTCCATGAAGGCATCCCTCTCTTTCGTGTAGTGCCTTAGGGCAGAACACATAAATAATAATGATGATGACGATAAGTAAATTAAATTTTATTCGCGAACTGATGCTCAGATAAATAAATATGTGAAATTTATAATAGACTACACGTAACAGTATAATAGGTAGGGGTAGATATTTATAATAGCCACATGTTAGTACAAGTAAATACAACACGATTCTATCATCATTCTGAATATTTAAAACGATGCGTATCTAAACGCAAAACCAAAACTAAAACTAAAACTTAAAGATATGAAAGTTAGCTTTACCATTGTTTTAAGCCTCGATTATTAATTCCATTCCCAACAAATCTCAATTTTTCCAAAAATTGACGATAATTCTGAACTTCAGTTTCGAAGGAAAATTTATGACCTTCACATGACATTGAAATTTCTTATATGCTCAAGAAACTAAAAAAGCAAAAACAGTTCTGTTCCGTCTGTTATAATACTAAACTACACACCCACGATGAATAAATAAAAAATATACACATATAAAACTCGCTGCAAATGCATTTCCTAACGTAAGAAAAGTTCGGTATCTTTGGAAACAGATCCCCAAGAGACAAATATTTTGTTTCGTTTTCTTCTCCTCACGAGCCATGCGTATAGGATGGAGGAAAGAGATCGAATTTCTACTCTTGAAGCGGAGTAACAGATAAATAGTATATACTTTTTTACAACTTCTACCGCAAGGAAAAGAGAGCAATATGGCGGGCATTTTTCCCTTTCAGGGCGAACTGTTTATACGATTTCTGTCCCATGTTAGATACGCATGGTTTAAATGAGAAACTCGTTTTTGCCTATACACAGGACTTGCGCCTATTGTATGCAAACAAAGTAAAAACAGCTGGTCCTTCAGGTGTAAAAAAAAGCTAGTTATTTTATATATATTATTAGTAGATTTCATATACTTCTTTCTTACTCTGAATTTTTCAAACACTGAATTAAATTTCACATAATGGAAGTTCTTAATGTAGAGTTACGTAACATTTTTCAGACAAAGATTTTAGAAGAAACTGAAATAAATTTGACGATATCATAATTATAAGTTTCATGCATCTCCCGCTTAAATTCAAATCTTATATATATATATATAAGATTATCGTGGCAAAAATAGCATTTTGTGAAATTTCGTTTTGTTCCTTAACAACAGGGTTTCAATTCCCTGTGGACGTTTTCGTGATTCTTCCCATGTGTAACGTATACGCAAGCCAGTTTCCCTTATGAAGTCCTCTACAAAGGCATTTCTCCCGTTAGGCAGATACCTCTCGTGTGTTTTGACATAATCAAATAAAAAAATTTGATCTGTACACCACATGACGTACTTGTACGGAATATTAAATTATAGGCATTTTTTCTTGCATTTTATTTAAACTTAGTGGATTGAATTAAATCTACTTCGTCGACAGTGCATAAACCATAATAGAATAAATGCACTCTTTAAAATTCACTATATTTGTTTACCATAGCGAAACTTTGGCGCTAAGTTCACTTAACAGCGGTACATCTCACTTATTTTATAACTCAGAATGCACAAAAATTATGTATATCATTTGAAGAATTATCTAATCGTTGCCACATGTTCTATTCAAATACTATAATAAATCTAAAATGACGTTAAAAAATTTTTTTTTTCCTTATTCAACTAATTTAGTTCTTACTTCGCGACAAGGCAAAAATACATAAAATCTCTAAATAGCTACATTAAAAATTACAAAGTAAATCATAAACACTTATTTCCTCGAATAAATTCCAGAATGCATTAAGCATGATTTAATTCGCAATAATAAAAGAAGGTGTTATCTTTGTTGTTGCGAAGCTTAGTTTCTCTAGATTGGCAACAAATTCAAAGTTTCAAATGTAAAAAAAATATGTCCGCCGTGAGAAAAATGATTAGGGTTAGCCGCACTTAAGCAACTTTTGAATTGTTGAAAATTCTATAACTATAACATGCAAGCTAACTAAAGGCATACAAACCTTAACCGGAAAATAAGAACAACATAATTCAATCATTTTTAAAGCAAAAAATGCAGAATTTACAAACATATAAGAATACAGAAACTGAGCTCACTGAGCAGATTAACAGAGTGAATATATATATATATATATATATATACTTGTATATACTTTTGGTGCGGCCAATTGCAACCAAAATAGGAGGTGCACATCTACATGTTATAGCAATCCTATATGCAAAATTTCAACGTTCTAAGGCTACTCGTTTTTGAGTTATGCGAGATACATACATACATAGGATACATATGTATCCTGAATCATCTGTGAAAAACAAGTTTCTTTTTGTTTGTTTGTTTAATTTCTTTTATACATTGTTTTAGATTTATCATAATGTTTGACTGGAACATGTGGCAACAATTAGATAATTTTCCAGATGATATACATAATTTTTATGCATTCTGAGTTATAAAACGAATGAGATGTAACGCTGTTAAATGAACCAAGCGCCAGAGTGTCGCTGTGGTAAACAAATATAGTGCATTTTATAGAGTGCATTTTATACTAGTGTGGTTTATGCGCTGTCGAATGAAGTAGATTTAATTCAATCCAAAAAGTTTAAATTAAATGCAAGAAAAAATGCGTATAATTAATTATTCCGTACAAGGGAGTCATGTGGTGTACACATCAGATTTTTTAACTTGGAATTTTTGGATAAACCTCGTATAGCGTAAATTTCTTGTCCGGACCTTCGTCTACAGCCATGATATTGTTATTTTTTTCTGCCTGTTAACGCAAGTTAAATATTTTAAGCAAAGCTTGGGAAGGGAATGGGACTATGGAGATCATGCCAGACACAAGATCGTCTGTCAAGCACTTTGAAAACACGCAAACGATTGAGAAAATGACACAAACTATTTCAACAGGATTCGTAACGGTGCTAGTTTCAGAAAAATAGGTTGACACTATAGTTGACGCAAGCTATAGCCACTACTTAAATGACTGAAACAGAAAGTGTTGATGAGGTAAGACATACATACAACTGAACCATTTTAATGGAGAAGACTGGGCGGGGAAAGGAAGTTTTCTGAAACACAAACAAATGGCTAAAGCCTATCGTGTAAGCTCATGTGACAACCGCATCCTGTTTTTTCTTACGGAATTTAAGGATAAAATACTGACCTACATAATTTGCAGAAAGCATTTCTGTTTTTAAATTTTGTGTTCAGCCGTATGGAAAGTGAATTTCAAGTAATTTGGTGATGATAAACAATGATGATGGGTATAATAAACACGCAATGTCAGGTTTCACATCAAAATACGCTTTTCCTGCATTAAATCTGCATCTTAATTAATTTTTCATATTGTTTTCAAGATCATATAGCTTTACTTGTAGAGACATTAGGGTATTCTGAAGCAGGAGATGAGGAGAATGAGCAGGTGACGGAAGACGGGGACGCCTGGTGTTTAACAGTGGTAAACAGGCATATGTCCCACGCCTTCACCTGTGTAGAAGCAGCAACTTTATTTAAATTAATAAAGGTATTTACAGTGCAACAAGGGCAGATGAGCTATTGTGTTACATTGCAGTTCAGGATACATTAGCATGTATAGTCAAGTGCAAGACATAAAGAAAAATTGTCTTAAATTATTTAAAAAAAAAAAAAAAAAAAAAAAAAAAAACAACACAAAAAAA
>KK113473.1:254209-272180 GCA_000611955.2 Stegodyphus mimosarum
AATACCCTTCACTCAATACATAAACTTGAGCATATTGCAAATGCGTGATAGTGTTGTATACTGAGAATACTGAGGTATCTAGAGATTCTATACTTACTACAGGGTGTACAGGCAGTGAACAAAAGCTTAGTAAAAGCATGATACTTGATAAAATACAGGACAAAATACATGCAATGCATTGATACAATACATGAGACACGGAATACATTGATAAAATACAAAAGACATGAAATACATTGATAAAATATGAAACATGTGCAGCTTTAGAAGTAGTACACAACACTAAAAATGTGATATACAGAGCGGAATACGTATACAAAGGTATTAACAGAGTACAAAACAGAAGATAGTGCATTAAAGATTTAAGTACAATGGATATATACATAATGCGCAGATGCTATTGCAAAGATAATTTGAGTATTATAGAGTTTGCGCAGTTCGTATTAACAGAATACAAAACAGAAGATAGTGAGGAGAATGAGCAACGATTTCGCCAGGAATCGAACCACGGACCTCTCGGTTACGCATCGAAGGTGCTGACCACTACACCAAGAAGGCATGCGAAAAAGGCGGGTGAAATACCTTATATATTCTCCCATTTAAATGGCGAGTGGGATTTGGGAGACCCAATCGCCAAATCCCGGTGGTGGAGAATCATCATCCACCCCCTTTTTAGTTCGGGCGCCAGTTGTAGAGACATTAGGTATTTTGGAAGCAAGAGACATGAAAAAAAATTAGCAACGTCTTCGCCAGAAATCGAACTACGGACCTCTCGGTTACGCGTCGAGCGTGCAGACCACTACACCCAGAAGGCATGAGATTCTTACCTTATACACCTTTTTCTTTAATATATTAAGCAACACATGCTTGTAGCTTAGGTATTACATACATTTATAATTAAAAAAATGATGTGTACACCATATGAATTCCTTGCACGGAATATTAAATTATACGCATTTTAAACTTATTTCCTCGAATTTAATCACAAACACTTTTCTAATTCAATTAATTCAGTTCTCATTTCGCGGCAAAAGCAAAAACACGTAAAACCTTAAAATATCTTTATTAAAAATTAAAAAAATATAGAAAAATAAAAATAATACATAAATACACTTAAAACAATCTAAAGAACAATTTTTTACAATTAAAATTAGTTTCTGCGCAAAAACAAGCAATTTTGCCGGCGTGCCAGAAGGCACATTTTGCGGTGCACTAAACAGAGAGTTTACTTTTGGTCTCAATCGGCAAAAAGACACTGAAGGCGTAGAAACTGACTTAATTTGCTGTGTATGCTATGCTGAGTCAATATATGGGATAATTTAATAACTTAAATGATAATTCCAGAATGGATTAAGCATGATTTAATTCGCAATAACAAAAGAAGATGTTATTTTGTTGTTACGAAGCTTAGTTTCTCTAGATAGGCAACAAACCCACTATTCTGCTAAGTTTCAAGCTTAAATAAATATGGCTGCTATGGAACCGAGAAATTCAAAAATTTATCTTGGCGCACTTTTTTCAGTTTGCGCCAGGAATAATCTACTTGGCGAAATTCTTTATTCATAGTAATTCATTTTCTTCGGAAGAAAAGGTGTATCGTCCCTTCTTTCAAATAATTTTGAAAAATTGCGTAAACCACATTTGACGTTATTTTTGCTTAAAACAAAGATGCCAAATTTCAAAACGCCCGAATATGTAAATTCACGTATATCTTAGGAAATTTTGAAAAGCTCTAATGTTTTGAAGTTATCCTTAGAAATATATCTATTTTTTTTAAAGCATACTTGGAAATACATCTACTAGAAGATGAAAGTAAAAACTTTATACGTTCTAATTCAAAAATGCTTTCGAAACATTTATAAAAACTACTAAAAAATGCAAATTTTAAAAACAAATCAGAAAATCTACGAATTTTATTGGAATTGAATCTACGTTTCGAATTTTGAAAGAAGGAATCAAGTCAGTTTATAGTTTAATAAAATTAATAAACATGTACCAAATTTAATGAACACTGAGGTGCTAAAATTTTGAAAGCTAATTTTTTAAAAATTACTTGCATGATTTTTTTTATAAAAAGTTGCACTTTGGCTTACTTTGAGTCGTAGATTTGAAATAAGGGGGGGAATGGTATGTCATTTCAGAAAAATTCCGATTTTGTTTCAGAATATCTATGTCAGAACAATGCTATATATAAATCTAATAAATATCCTAAATCGTGCTTTGGAGACATGAAAAAATCGAACATCGGCAACCGGCCCTGTATTAGAACGGGAAATATAAAACTGTCCCTCCCCCCCTTTTTTTTAGTCCAAAGGGGCTTTGTACCTGAAGGACTATTGTTTTCGTTTTGCGATTTTGCCTCGAAAATTTTGTCGGTTAAATGTCGGTTCACTTTTCAACTGTTGCCACCAAGTATTGCAGCCCTGTATTATATATAAGGAAATTAAATAATGAAGAATGTGCATAAATGTATGCATGTTTCTCGCATTGTGATTAAACGACGGTACCTAGAGCCATCGAATTTTGAATGACGTAATCCTGCTACGAATATGGACATCTGGAAGGTCAAATTTGAAATTTGTTTTATTATCGATTTTATATTTTGTAAAACTTTAACGAATTTTTGATTAACAAACTCAAGGATTTCAAAGCGAGCAATGGCAACGTTGTACAGAAAGAAACATTTTTATTTCCAGCGTGTGTGACTGTGTATAGGAAATTCTAAAGATATGCTCATTTAAAAATTATTTTGCGATATTGCTATTGAACTGAATTTTATGGTTTAAGTGCGAAGAACATTTTATTTAATAATTAAAGATAACACACAAAATAATAAAAAAAAGCCCCTTTGAACGTAATTTAAAATCTGAAACCTTTCAGATTTTTTTCCCCCTGCAAGGTGTATATACGTAGTTTCGAAATAATTTTAAGTATATTTTGAGACTGGTGTTATGCGAAATAAAGCATGTTTTGTGTTTTATGAAGAATAAAACAAACAATCAAAAACAAAACCTTCACGCCTAAAACTAGGCAAACCGTTTATGGCTAAAGCTTGCGTTTAACAAAACCGAATTCTTCAAAAAAGGAAATAAATACGTTTTCAGAAAATCTGCATTGAAACAATCAGCGAGGTAACTTTGCCACTTGCTCAGCTACTGAAGCAATAACCCGAAACATGTGGTTGCCATGACGACTTGAATGCATGGGCCGGCGACAGGCGACGATGCGAAACCAACAGACTAGCGAAATAGAACCAATTTTCCTGAAGTTGTAAGAATGCCAATAAATACATTCGCTGACTAACAAAAAATTAACTGAAAATTTAAATAATAAATTTTAAACGTTTCGCAATTATTGCTACACGTTACATAAGGGGTTACGAAACTGATGACTTTAAAACGGAATTAATTTTTATAACGCTGTTAGAATTTTCAAATTCATCAATACAGTAAAGAATAGGCAAAATTACTGTCTCCCATTCTACTGGACCGATGTTCAAATTTAACTTACGTTTTCCATGTCTCGAAAGCGCGACTTAGGATATATATTACATTTATATATATAGCACTGTTCTAACATAGGCATTTTGACACAAAATCGGACTTTTTCTGAAATAACATACTTTTTTTTTTCCATATTTCGATTCTACGACTCAAATTATGACAAACTGTCAAGTTTCGTACAAATCACACCAGTGGTTTTTAAATAATTAGGTCTCAAAATTTTAGCTCCTGCATGTTAATTGAATTTGATATATATTTATCTATCTCCTCCCCCATTTTTTTTAAAATTAAACTTACTTCATTTTTCCTTTAACATTTCGAAATTTACGTTCATTACAAATAAAATTCGCCCATTTCTTATGATATATTTTTTTAATTTGTAATTTTAAATAATTTTTATAAATTTTTCTGAAACAATTTTGGACTATGATCTATAAAATTTGAAAATTTCTACCATCAGCTTAAAGTAGATATATTTCTAAGCAGACCTGCTAAAAATTAAAGTTTTTCACTCAAGATTTCCTAAAATATACGTGAATTTATATATTGGCGCGTTTCGAAATTTGGCATATTTGTAATGAGCCATAATAACGAAAATGTGGTTTACGCAAATTTATAAAATGATTTTTATAAATTTTTCTAAAACTATATTGAATTATAACCTATAAAATTTTGGCCATCGTCATAAAGTAGATGTATTTCTAAGCACATCTGCAAAAAATCACAGGTTTTTATTCAAAATTTGAAGATATATGTGTATTTTTACATATTGGCGGGTTTTGAAATTTGGCATACTTTTTTCAAGCGATAATAACACCAAATGTGGTTTACGCGCTTTGTTAAAATTATTTGAAAGTATGAACAATGACTTTTTTTTTTCCGCTCGTGGACAATTAAAAAAAAGGAAAGGAAAATAGGTTGCCAAGTGAATTATTCTTGGCGCAAAGTGAAAAAAAATCCACCAAGATAAATTTTTAATTTCTCCATAAATTTCGCACCAAAAATTATAAAATTTAATATCTAGGCATAATTTGAGTCATAGAATTGAAATACGAGGAAAAAACTTATGTTATTACAGAAAAAGTCCGATTTTGTATCAAAATACCTATGTTAGAACAATGCTATATATAAATATAATATATATCCTAAATTGCGTTTACGAGACATACGATAAACGCAATTTGAATTTCATCAATCGGCCCAGTAGAACGGAAAATATCAAACTATTCCCCTTTTTTTTTTCGCGGCAGTGTACACAAGAAGGCGTCATTTTATAACGTGAATACGAGCATGTTTCCTTTAGAAAGGCGTCCCTTCTCTTATGCAGAATGTTCTCGTGTGCTCTGCCATGACAGACCAAACAAACAAATGTGTTTTCTATTTGGAGAGATACGCAATTTACTGTTTTTTAAATAAAAAGTATCTTGGGGTGGACCGAGATCGAAGAAATCTAGTCATCGTAAATATATAGGCAACAATCAGATGCTTATTATGGAACATAACTATAACCCCCCTAAAAAAATAAATAAATAAATAAAAATAATAATAATAATAATAATAAAACAGTACGGCGCGCGAAGAGAGGGGGGAAGCAACTGGGAAACCCCACAAATTCCGTGTTTTACAAAACCGATCTGCTGTTGTTACCAATCTTCATCGTCTGACAATGGTCGGCACAAGTCCACGAAATGCAAGGAGTCAAATGCACCTGTCGTTGTCAAAAGCCTTGAGCACCATATAGGTGACAGGCCGACTCAGCTTTGACAGCTGATTTTTGCCCCCCCCCACCGATTTTGAGAGAGACCTCCCTGCGGAACGGGCCCGACAGTCTCCCACTCCTCTTGCCCTACCACCAACCTCTAAAGAGGACTTTCGTCTCGTCGCATATTTAGAGTGTCCCCATGCTACACAGGCACTGTACATTTACGGGATTCGAACCCGGGCCCTTCGGTACAGCAGTCAGAATCACGAGCCATTATCCCGGTTGACAAAATAGATTTTTAAATAAGAAATCATACTTTTAAATATGTAAGCATTTCGGGGAGCGTTTCCGGAAGTCCACTTTCAGTGCGGTACTCTTGTCGAGATATTAGGTTATTTGGAAGCAGGAAAGAAGAAAAATGAGCAACGCCTTCGCCAGGACTCGAAACCACGGATCTCTGGAATACGCGCCCAGCGTGCTGACGACTACACCACGAAGGCATGCGAAGAAGGTGGGAGAAATACATTATGCTCTTTCCTGCTAAACTTGCTGGATGTAGATATCCCTTTTGAGTTAAAAAAAACTTTTGGAACATAAAAATCACAAAATTAAGTGCGTAGGAAATAAAAAATAACTGTTTTTCGATTGATCAAACGTACACCTATTTTTAATTGCTCTAATCATGATTCTCATTTGAACCCGAGCTCGAAGTATGGTTTTGTTTAATTTGCTCAAAAACTAATTATTTTAACAAGCTAGTTTCAATCACATTCAAAGCTTCTGAGTAGCAACAGTTCTGATGAGGGGAAAAAAATCCCTCCTTTAACGACCATAGCAGTCACTAAAAGAAAAGTAACAGTTTTAAACCTCCATCTCCAATGAAGCCACTAACTTACAAAATTCGAACTAATAAAATTCAACCAAATCATAACTAACATGACAATCTAACCACAAATTTCGATTGCTTCAACTACGCAGCAAGAATTGGAATTTCCACAAGGTCGAAAATTCTGACCGATCTAAACAAAGAAAGCCTGCACAAAACAGCAGACGCTAAGCATGCACTGTGGCTCAGCCCTCCATAAACATATCACAGTCACAAAGAAGAACACTCAGTTGGTGAAGTCATCGGAAATTTATGGAGGTCGCTCTCTGTGGTCATTCAGGCTGCTTGTCACGTCTTTGTCGTGACTGCTCCCATCGTCAACTAGGTATTCAGATTTTCAATTTTCTATTTCAATACCAGTTATTTTCACTTTCTAAGAGTCAACTGGAAAAAAAAAAACTTGCATGGTATACCTACAAGATTCGAGTAATATAGCTACAGTAAAAGTACAGAGTCGTAAATATGTATGCCATGTATATATGAAAGTTAAAGAGTGAATAAAGATGTTGACTACTTTTATTCAAAAAAGTTAATTTGTCCATATTTTTTTTTCATGCACTAGTCATAAATGCACTAGAATTTTCGCGTTTCCTTTTCTGCAGAGGTAATTACAGTCATCAGACTTTCACAATTACAGAGTTGATTTTTCCAATTCGACATGTACATACAAAGTTGTTGTTGTTGTCTTATCCAAAAGTTACGCAGAAAGGTCAAATACGACCAAAAGTATCTAAAACACCCCTAGCGACGTCAACGATCCTCGAAGAACATGGGAGCTGGCACTCCAGGGGATGGGCGGAAAAAACCAATTCTGAAAAGCTTAACCAGTATGGCATGACAGCCAAAAATGTGTAGCCCTAATGACGTCAACGATTCTCGAAGAACATAGGAGTTGGCACTCCAGGGGGGGGGCGGACAAAACAAACTCTGAAGAGCTTGATCAGTATAGCATGACAGCCAAAGATATGTACCATAGAGACGTCAGCCATCCTCGAAGAACATAGGAGTTGTCACTCCAGGGGGCTGATAAAACCAATTCTGAAGAGCTTGATCAGTACAGCATGACAGCCAAAGATGTGTAGCCCATATAGACGTCAACGATCCTAGAAGAACATAGGATTGGAACTCCAGGAGGGGATAAAACCAATTCTGAAGAGCTTGATCAGTATGGCATGACAGCCAATGATCTGTAGCCCAAGAGACGTCAAAGATCCTCGAAGAACATAGGAGTTGGCACTCCAGGGGGAGCCGGATAAAACCAATTCTGAAGAGCTTGATCAGTATGGCATGACAGCCAAAGATGTGTAGCCCTAGAGACGTAAACGATCCTCGAAGAACATATGAGTTGAACTCCAGAGGCGGCGGATAAAACCAATTCTGAAGATTTCGATCAGTATGGCAACACAGCCAAAGATGTGGACTGAAGAAAATTGTGCATCAGGACAGTGAGGGACTTCGCTGACCCCCAGATGATATTTTCATTCCATTAAAGTGTTTTGTTCTCAGTCCGGCTGTGATAGATGAAATAATTCGGTTGCAGTTTAACTCGGGAATACAATTTTTTAGCGTACTGACGCTAAAAAAGTGGAGATGCTATTAGTGAACCCGAGCTATTAGTGGAGACGAGTCTTCGGCTGGCTATTGCATCTGCATCTGCTGAGCTTAACTCTTTGAAGGGCGGTGGTTACCTACAATAACCACCTTTTCTATCGAACGTCTTACTCACTCGTATGAGTAGTTTTCAAGACTGGCCATTTCTGAAGTTCCCTTGTAGCTCACTAGAGGGCAATCAACAAACATAAGCCAGTAGTTGATGCAGCAATTCGTCTTCAAGAAAATAATCATCAGCCATCGAAGACAACATCACGACGATGTGCACTCTGCAGCACCAAGAAAAAACCTTTAAGAACAGTGTGGGAGTGCAGCACATGCAAAGTTGCACTCTGCTTGGGAAAGAAAAACTAATGAGTACCATAGAGGAAGGAATGTGTTCTGTGGGCGGTGGTTACGGACATTAACCACCAGAAGTGGTCATTTTTTTCACGCGTCTTGGACAAAATATGTGTAATTGTCGCAAATAACTTCATTGTAACACCTTATACAGTAAATAAAACAAGAGTTTTGCTGAAAACGTTAATTGCCTTTTCCTGCGGCTCAAAGAGTTAAATAGATTCCAAAGCAGCATTTCATTGGATCTAAGTATTTCATTTTAAATTATGCCTAGGTATTTTATAGAATGCCGAAAACTGGACGGCAGTGTATGAAACGATTAAACATTTTACACATTGCCTAGGCTATAGAATGTCAGATGCCAGACCGACAAAGTTTAAAATACATCTGCATATTATATACAGCGCTAGGGAAAGTATGAAACGTCAGCATTCTATAGAATGTCTAGGCATTGTGTATAATGCCGAACGATTTCAGCCAAAGTATGAAATAGAATTATTACATACTTTCAATAGGCATTGTACATAATACCTAGGCATTATATAGAATCACAAATGCTCTTAAGGCAAAATATGAAATAGAATAATTACATACTTTCCCTAGGCACTGTATATAATACCTAGGCAATCTATAGAATGATAAATGCTCCTTAGGTAAAGTATAGAATAATTACATACTTTCACTAGGCATTGTATATAATACTTAGGCATCCTATAGAATGAAAAATCAAATGCTCTTTAGGCAAAGTATGAAATAAAATTATTACATACTTTCCCTAGGCAATGTATATAATACTTAGGCATCCTATAGAATGACAAATGCTCTTTAGGCAAAGTATGAAATAGAATTATTACATACTTGTCTTAGTCATTGTATATAATACCTAAGCATTCTATAGAATGACAAATGCTCTTTACGCAAAGTATGAAAAAAGGGTTATGATAAGGCTATTATTCAAAAGACGTTCATGCCTCAAAAATACAAATGCTATTTTGATAAATTAATGACAGAGTGCTATTAAAAACTGTTATTCGAAATATGTAAAAAGAAGGATAGTGAGATGATCTTGATTCCCTATCTGGCTGAGACTGGGAATCGGTAAGATCAACCTGACGGCGGAAATTAAATTCAGAAACAACCATAAGTTTTACAATACCCTTTTAATATCTTTATGACTTGTTTTCACATCATTTATTAACTTCTGGAAAGTAGTTTGGGTCTTCGAAACGAATCGGAAATGTATCTGATACTTTGTCGGTTTGTCATTTGGTATTCTAAAGAATGCCTAGAAAATGCGTGAAGTCCGATTTGGTGTCAAAATACCTATATTAGAACAATGCTATACATAAATCTAATAAATATCATAAATCGCGCTTTCGAGACATGAAAAATGCAGTTTGAATTTCGACAATTGGCCCAGTAGAACGGGAGATGAACTGTCCCATTTTTAGTCCAAAGGGGCTTTGTTTCTGACGGACTATTGTTTTCGCTTCGCGATTTTGCGTCGAATCACTCTGAATGTCCGTTTCACTTTTCAGATTGTTGCCACCCAATATTATTGCTCTGTATTACATTTGAAGAAATTTAAATAATGAAGAATCTGCATAAATGTATGTATATTTCTCCAAATGTGATAAAACAACGGTACCTAGAGCCATCCAATTTTGAATAACGTAATCCTTCTGCAAATATGGGCATCTGGAAGCCCAAATTTGAAATTTGTTTTATTATCGATTTCATATTTTGTAAAACTTTAACGAATTTTGATTAACAAACTCCAGGATTTCAAAGCAAGCAATGGCAAAATTGTACAGAAAGAAACATTTTTATCTCCAGCGCCTGTGACTGTGCATAGGAAATTCTAAAGTTATGCACATTTAAAAATTATTTTGCGATATTGTTGTTGAATTGAATTTTATGGTTTAAGTGCGAAGAACATTTTATTTAATAATTAAAGGTAACACACAAAATAATAAAAAAAACGCCTCTTTGAACGTAATTTAAAATCTGCTTTTCTTTCTTTCTTTTTTTTTTTTCCACAGTCTCAGTTACACAAAATTACGAAAAGTTATTGACTTTCTACTTGCCATATATGAATAACTATATGAAGCCCTACTGAGCCCCCCCAAAAAAAATTCCTTAGCAACATCGAAACAAAGCAATTAAATACAATGTGCAACTCCACAGAAGAACAACAACACGAAGCAAGACAGAAAGTACTCACTAATTGTGCAAGATGATAAGCTTTCATATCTCTAAGCAATGAATGGCCAGATGTGACGAAGATGCAATAATTTCGCACGCAGTTAAATGCAATCTCCCATCATTCCAAGCAGGCTAACATATCATTTCAGCAACAGTTCCTGTTATAGTCATTGCGATTATGCAATGTTCAAATGCATAATCCAGACAATGGTGTAAACACTCCACCTGTCTACATTTGAACACAAAGCAGGGCAACTGCTACCAACGGCACCAGCAGCAGAGTTTGTGATGTCCTTGCAATATAACAACAGGACCGCATCGGCAAAAGAATGCCACCGTTGGCTTCCAGGAAGGTGATGTGGACAAAACGTTCCATTCAGAAATTGGTATAATTGTCATAGCTGGTTTAAACCGAGCTTCGTCGCTAGGCAACCACACTTTACGACGTCACAGAAACTGGTTTTGGCATAAAGTTCGAAGTTTCCAACTATAAGATGACTTACAAGAGTCGTCCAATCACAGCGAACGCGCGAAAGCTATTGAGCGGGAAAAGAGCTAGAAAGCTGTAGACACATCTACGCATGCGCAAATTTAGCTTCTTTAATTGCTTACGGCTTAGACCCCGTCTCGCAGGTGTGAACAGAACTCCCACATTTTATACCTTATGACTATTATGACATTTAGACCGCCGTCTCAGCGGAGCCTAAGGGGGGCCTTTACGTACTTGCTCAGGTTAAATAAATGCCCCTGCATTTATACCTAACCTAGCACTGCAAAACTTCTCAACTCCATTTTCTAAGAACTAACTGAGGAGTGACTTTCCATGACCAGAAATTAAACACGCGACTAAATGGTTTTATGTTTAAAATCAGACATTACTATTCGAACGCAATCCTCCTCCTTCTCGCTCATAGGACATGAATTCATGAAGAATTGCTTATGAAAAAACTAGTTTGCCGTTGCATTCCCATAATTTAACTCAGCACCCAAAAGAGGAACGTGTCAAGATCAGTAAAGAAACCCTTAAATTACTTAAAGATGGCGGCCACCGCATTATTTCGTAACTGGTGATGAAACATACATACCCTTTTTTACCGTTCCAACAAGTCAAGAAAGTAAAGTATGGGTCTTTGAAAATGATCCCACGCCCACAATGGTGAAAAGATAATATGCCATGAAAAAAGTAATGTATGCTGTTTTCTTCAGAAATACAGGACTGGTCAAAGCCATCAGGCTGGAAACACAGAAGACAAGTCACAGCTAACGGGGTACACTACTAAGTGTCTTCCAGAAGTTCTTCAAGAAATGAATGTTAAGGGACTCATGCTTCACCATGATAACGCATCTCCTCATTCAGTAAGTTTAACAGTTGAGTTTGTTGATCAAAAACACATCAATGTGATAGAACATCCACCCTATTCCCCCGATCCAGCAATGTACGACTTTTGGCTATTTTTTAATCCAAAAAAGAACTTATGTGGACGTCGTTTTCATTCCGAAGATGAGGTTGTTGGGGTTATAAATGAATTTTTTTCCCATCGATTTCAAGAAATGAATGGCTTGAGGCATTTAAGCTTTGAAAACCCGCCTACAGAAGTGCATTGAGGCTGAAAAAGACTACTTCGAAAACTCCTAATAAAATTTCATAAGTATAACTTTCAATATCTATGTGTACCTCCAAAATTTCAGAGTTACACTCGTATCTAGGCATAAAAATCAAACAGTTAATAGAATATCATTAGACGCTAAATTATTTTACCAAAATTACAGCATTATCTATACATATAAAGAAGAAAGTCTGTTTGTTTGTTCGCTAATAAATTAGTTACTACTATAACTACTGTCACCAAACTTTCTACCATTCTTTTCTGAGTCCTGGAAAAGGTAGACGTCCACTTAAAAAAAAAAAAAATCAGAGCTATTAATTAAAAACTGGGAAAAAAGATAATTTTCGCCCTCACTTTTCAGAGTGGCAACAGTCTCGCAAGTTCGAGACGAAAATCTGCTTTATTTCGAAAGTTGTTGCCACTGCTCGCTTTCAAATCCCAGAGTTTGTTTAATAAAAAATTTCTAAATTTTATGATGAAATGAAAACAGCATTTCAAACATTAAACACATTATTCCCGATTCCAAAAATTCGTCGGAAGCCATTTCGACTATTCCCATCTTCGTACGACTTTAATCAGGCGAAATATTAATTAAAGACTCTGAAAGCGCTAATTTTCGCACACATTTTTCCCAGTGGCATCAGTCTGGCGCGTTAGGTATAAAAATGTTTTATTTGGAAAAGTTCTGCTCGCTTTCAAATCGTAGAGTTTGTTAATAAAACATTTGTAAGTTTTACAAAATCTATACATATAAAGAAGAATATCTGTTCGTGTGCTTGTTTGTTTGTTCCCGTTATTGATTTCTGATCAATTATAATAAGTTTTTTGCCACATTTAATCCCCTAAAATTTAATATAGATGAAATATTGGACAGAACTTGAGCTTTTACGACCATTTGATTAGAAAGACGAAAATCATTAAAAACTGCGGGCTATTGTTGCTGACATAATAAGAGAGAGAATTAAGTCTATTTTCCTATGGAAATTTTTTATGTGGGTTCCATATCGCATCGGACTGGAAAATATATGACTATGAATCGTATTTTTTGCAATGTTATTACAGAAGGAACAGCTCGTCTTGTTCTTTCTGTTGTTAGATATATTACTCTCAATCTAACTTAATAATAATAATAATAATAATATTTAAGTAATAAAATGAAAAGAAATAGGCACGATTATTTTACTACTACTATGGAATAACGGAACGACATTTTTGTTCTAATCGACTGCTGAACTGGGTGGGCTGACAAAATAAAAAGTGGGAGTATAATCTAATACGAATAATTATTACAGACAGTTATCAGAGAAAAACTTGCCGATAACAGAGCGTTCTTTGTATTTATTTTCCTTTCCGAAAAAGATAAGCTATTTTTTCCAGTGCGCGTGAGTGACCTTTGATTGCCATGATTCACTTGACAGATACCCAGAGGATCTGATAAATGTAATGCGGAAAAAAAAAAAAAATTGCCGAAGAGGGAAGGATACTGTGAGTCTGTTTACATGTTGAATGTTCTTCGGATCTGAATGGGTACGTCATCTATCAAGTTCGTTTCTAGAGTTTCAAGAACGCGCGATAAAAGTTTATTATTTCAGCTGAAAATTGAATCTTCAGAGCGCTACTGCTAGTTCTAGTGCTTTCCAGGGCTGTTCTGAGAATATTTCACAGTCAAATTAATTTTTTTTGAGGAGGAGGAGGGGCAGCGAATGTCTGTTCTAATTCTCCTTGGGTTCAGCTTAAAATTAATTGCTTAATTGCGCGATTACAAAAAAGATCGCAAAGGAAATAAATAATTCTCACGTTTATTTCTGAGCTGCTTAATTTGAGTACTAAGGATTGGCAACTAGAAGAACTTGAACGTTCCCGATTCTATTATATTTAATATTAACTGCAGATTTCATAGAAACGAAAGTGGCGGGACTTGCAGCTTTTCTCTAAACCTCTCCTCGTTCATAAATATAAACGTAATAAACTTGCTATTATAATTCATTATCACAATCTCAGATTTTATCGATACATAAAGCAGCTCCAAATCCGATTGTTTAACTGTCTAGGCAGAGTTTGTGTTTCACGTTTATACTGAAAATAATAATAATAATAAATAAATAAAGTAAATAAATAAATAAAATAAAATAAAAAATTTAAAAGAAAATATGAAAGTTTTCAGATTTTATATTATGGCCATAGGGGGCTTTTTTTAACGTTTTTTGCGTTACCATTTTTAATAACTATCATGTCTTTGCACTAAAACCATAAACTTCAATTCAACAACAATATTACAAAATATTTAAAAAGAACTTATCTTTAGAATTTCCGATGGACAGCCTCGTGCGCTGGAGATATTCCCCCCCCCTCCGTACAATGTTGCCATTGCTCGCTTTGAAATCGTTGAGTTTCTTAATCAAAAACTCATAAATGCTTTACAAAATATGAAATAGATAATAAAATAAATTCCAAATTCGGCCTTCCAGATGCCAATATTCGGGTGGAGACGTACGTTATTCAAAACTGGATGGCTCTAAGTTGTTTTTATCACAATGCGAGAAACATACATACATTTATGCAAATTCTTCATCATTTAATTTCTTTTAATATAATACAAGGCGATAATATTCGGTGGCAACAATCTGAAAAGTGATACACCCTTTACAGTTATTCAACGCAAAATGCCAAAATTCTGGGCTAACGCCCTCTGGGCTAAAAAACATAGCAGAGTTGATTTCTAAATTTAGAACTGATGGAGGTGTATGGAAGGTGGTCAGGAAACATGGAACAAAAATAAATCAATAAAATAACTACAAAACTTTTTTTTATTAAAATAATAAAATTTAAAAAAAAATCTGATAATTTTCATATTTTAAGGGATTGCCCAAAAAGGTTTGTTAAGATTTCGTTTTTTGTCTTTTCAGCTTTAATATTAAGCATCATTTTCTTCGCACTTACGCCACATACAATTTAACAGCAAAATCACAAAATATTTAAAAACAGCACACCTTTAGAATTTCACATAGACAGTCTAGCGCGTTGAAAAAAAAATGTTTCATTTCCTATAGTGTCGCCACTCCTCAATTTGAAATCCTTGAAAATGTTAATTAAAAAATTCGTTAGTTTTACATAATATGCAATAGTTGATAATATAAAAATTCGGAATTCAGCCTTACATGCATTCATGCATATTCTTCATCATTTAATTTCTTTCAGTATAATACAGAGCGATAATATTTGGTGGCAACAACTTGAAAAGCGATTCAAAGCTTTTAGTGATTCGACAGAAAATGGCGTTTCGAGTGGAAGGCTAAAGAATCTTCGTTTAGGCGGTTTATTTACATGCTACTTCGACTATTCTCACTAAAATACGTATTCGAATTAATTTTAATTAAATTTGACCTTTTCTGTACCTATATGAACTCGCTGAATATTCCTGTTTTCGGATTAATACAAAAATGATCTTCAAGGATTTTAATGCTGGTATTTTACCTTACCAGAATATACTTCAATGGGGGTAAAAATTAAGACATCGCTGTAACAAAGTATGGAAATAACTCATCACATTCTTTGCGTTATTATTACACAAAAGATGTCAGTTTGACGCAAAAATATGAAGTTTCATCTCTTGTTCTATTCATACTCAAGATGAAACCGCAAGTCTTGTATTTTTAATAGCCTTTAAGCACAAGTCAAGTCATAAGAGAAGGGGGGGGGAGTTTTGGTACTTCTTACAGAGAGTTTTGTAGTAAGTAGAAAACTTATTGCAAGTTAACAGCTGCTTTCTGAGTAAACTAATGAAAACTTCGCAAGGAGAATCCAATGCTTACAATCAGCGTCCATGCAGCTGTTGCAGAATTTCGTTTGCGGTACAGGGATAAGGTAGAGCTTCCTATCACGTGACTGCGGTTTCCGGGAAAGCCCCTACCACGCCTAGTGTATGAAGTAGACATGACATTGTTATTCGTTGGGGAAAAAATTTCAATGGGTATTTTTCGACTGAAACTTTTTCGAATTTCTCCCTTCCGTTTTCTATTTTAGACTAAGGAAATATATACACTTACAATACACAATAAAATTATCTTTAATATTTTTTTTTCGCAAATTACGGTCGAAAAAATGCAAAAATATTGTATTCCTGAGAAACCGTAGAATTGTCTCAGAAAGAAATCAATTTGTTAAAGAAAACATAATACTACACGCAACAATTTCGTGTTGCTTCTACAACAATGAACGACCGCAAATGGCAAAATAAGATGTAGTGTAATTATAATTATAATTATTATTGCAAACTTTCTTCCTAGTTTGGAAGCTTTGTTTTTAATTAATTTGTAAAATAATATACTAACTAAAAGTAGTCCAAAGCACAAAATATAACAAAATGATGCATAATACAGCTCAGTTCAAACTTTACTTCAATTAGTATCGAATTATGTTTTTTGACAAATTACTGGCATCAGTTTGTACGATAACTACTGGCACAACTACATATACAATTACAGTCCGTTAGAATAGACAATTCAAAGCCATTCGGTTCAAAAGTCATGCCTTATAACCATGGTAACGACTGTTGCAGGAAAAAAAAAAAGTCGAGTTCTATAATTTGTGAAATCCCCTATGTTTGGTTTTTGGTTTATTACGGCAAACGACGCAAAGGCTATCTGCTTAATGGAAAGGCTGCCTTTGTGGAGACTTTCTAAGAGAAATTGGCTCGTGTACACTTTACACATGGCCCGAAAACGCCCATACAGCAACCCCGTTCGCCGAAATTCGAACCTCGAAGCGAAATACCACGTTTGATTTGATTTGGTTTGGTTTGGTTTATTTGATTACGGCAAAGTTCTTGAGGGCTACCTGCCTAAGGGGAGGGATGCCTTCATCGAAAACATCGACTGAGGGGGATTGGCTCGTATACACGTTACACATGAAGAAAATCACGAAAACGTTCAAGCGGCAAGCCCTTTCGCCAGAATTCGAATACTGAACCGAACTACCAGTGCTCAGGAACTTTACCGATCGGCCGATGGTGGATTGTTAAAATCCCCTAATCCCTTCTATACGGTGAAGATTACACACACTACCAGGAAAAATGAAAGAAAGATCCCTATAACCTTGAATAGCCTATTTAAAAAGTAATAGAATGTAGAATATTTTGTTCTAAGTTATAGGAAGAGAAGGAGTAGTCTACATTCCTCTAAAAAAATGCCCTTATTGGCTGTTTTTTAGGTGCTTCAGATTATATGCAAGAATTTCAGATTACACGGTAAAAAATGTACACTTAGAGAAATATTTTAATTTAGGATATCTTGAATATAGACTCGGTACGAAGAAGCGCTCGTACACTTAGTCTCTTAAATCGACGGAAAGTCGATCCTTTCCAGCAATTTAAAATTACATCATCAGACTTTCATTTCCAGTACTAAATTAACGTACACTGTCCCCCCACCCAAAAAACAGAATTTGAGTTTTTCATGTCTTGAAAGCGCGACTCAGGATATATATTAAATTTATATATAGCATTATTCTAACATAGGTATTTCGACACAAAATCGGACTTTTTCTAAAGTGACACGCCATTCCCCCCCCCCATATTTCGATTCTACGGCTCAGATTATGTCTATTATATTTTGTAAACTTTGGTGCGAAATTTACGGAAAAATTCAAAAATTTAACTTGGCGCATTTTTTTTCAGTTTGCGCCAAGAATAAGTTACTTGGCGAACTTCTTAATTTAAGGTAACCTATTTTCCTTTCCTTTTTTTTCATTGTAGACGAGCGGGAAAAAAAGTCATCTTTCATACTTTTCAAATAATTTTAACAAAAGACATAAACTACATTTGGCGTTATTATCGCTAAAAAAAATATGCCAAATTTGAAAACGCGCCAATATGTAAATTCACGTATATCTTCAAAAATTTTGAATAAAAAACTCGTAATTTTTTACAGGTGTGCCTAGAACTACATCTACTTTAAGATGATGTTAAAAATTTTATACGTTGTAATACAAAAATTGTTTTCGAAACATTTACAAAAAATATTTAAAAATACAAATTTTAAAAATAAATCGTAAATAATGCGCGAATTACATTTGGATTAAACCTAAATTTCCAATTCTGAAAGAAAGAATTGACTAAGTA
>KK113473.1:280735-303405 GCA_000611955.2 Stegodyphus mimosarum
TGTAGCAGCACTTATTGCGGCGCGTGGTGGCCACACAAAATACTGATTCTGATCTCTTGTTCTTGTTTGTTTGCTTTGAACATTTAATCATTTATTTGTACCACTACCACTCAACTGTGTATTAAATTGCATTCAATTATGACGATTCCTTCTTGGTGTTGCAATTTTCACAAACGTGAGTGTATATATATTTGATTCAGAGTTTTTGTTATGATGACTTGTGTGAATGTTTTTAACACCAGTACTCCTGCTTGGTCTTAGGGGTTGTTCGGGTTAGTAAACACAACGCAACTAGAATTTGGTTTTTTGATATTATTGTAGGCTAATTATCGTAACAGTTAGTATTTAACATTTGGTACCACAACATTTGGTGACGCGATATTAGCACGTAACATCTGGTGCCGCGACAATTTGCACCATAACATTACGAAAGTTAACTGAATCATTTCCTTTGGAATGTCACGAATTAAAACCATCGATATATGAACGAATCTCAGCATCCGGTCGTGACAAAGGTCTAGCAGAATAATACATTTTATTTCAAATAAGGCATTTAATTTTTTTTAAGGCTTCATTCCATGGTTTTGCAACCTTTAATCGTGGATGACTAACTGAAATAACGGGAATGTTTCTGACCACAAGGTATACGATTATTACCAACTGAATCACAAAGAATATTTCGAAATGCAATAAAATTTTCAAGCCTTATCTGATGCAAAAGCTATGACAAGGACACGGCTTTCGTTAAGCCAATGGATATGTGCACCGGCGCATATATCACTATTTAAGAACATTTTTTTCACTGTTCAAATGGTTATGCTTCTCCTTAGAATAACCTTGAAAAAAAGACGTAGACAATAGCGTCTGCGACAGAACTTGAGATCGAATGAATACTGTGTTACAAATAATTCCTTAGAAAAATATCGCATTTTTAATATCTCGATTAGAGAAATTATAAAAGATTATATATATATATATATATTGAAAGACCATTTTATTGTAGAGGCACCTAATAGGCGGCCACCGTTACCTCCTATGAAGGGACAGACAGTTACAGCCATGATTTCTCTGGGATTCCAACCCGGGCCCTTCGGTATCCCAGTAGGCTAGCCTAACAACTATACCATCTGGGTGGCCTTATGTAAGATTATGAAATCCAGAAACACGTGGAACAGAGGGGAACAATGCTATTTTAAGAATACGTAGAGGTAACATATTAAGAATTCAAAGATAAAAGAAATAGATTAAAAATTAGCAGCAAAGTACAATCCATAATCAGGGACCAGAAATTTGCATCATGAACCGAAAACAATCATCCATACTGCTGACCCCTAAAATCGAACAAAATAAGTTGCAGTAAAGGGGGAGGGGACACAGACTATGCTAGCACCTGTTACGCAACATAAAACGAAAAGAGCAAAAAAATAAAAAAAAAAAAATTAAAAAAAAGCCTTGCTTTAATCCCTGCATTTATCCTTCTTCAAAAGAGGGCATTCTGATAAGTTTTCTAATCGTTTGAATTTTTATTACGAGTATTAAAGTGTATCAGAAAAAAATGACAGAAAGTAACTTTCTCTTGGGGGGAAGAATTCGGTTGGCGAGGAGGAATTCTTTCGTGGAAGACTTTCTGAGGAAAATGGATCGTACGTACATTGTCAGGACTGAGTGTTCGGTGCGTATTCTTGGCAAACATCTTCGTGAAACAGAAGTTCTGATCTGGAACAGGGAGCTGAATGCAGCTATGTTCTGTGGTAGAAGGCTGTGATTCAGTAGTAGAATAACTGCACTTGAAAGGGATTTAAAATCCTCTTTTATTAAATCACTATTATTTACAAACCACTTCCCAACTCGGGAGGGATACAGAAAGTAAAAGACCACACTTGGGTCTAAAATGAACAATCAGATAAATTTAAAACTAATGCTAAATAGAAATTAAATAGCTGTTGCTCACAGAGCTTATAACGCGAGGTTGGCCTCTAACTAAATAGTGCGTAGCAAGATTTATTAATACTGACGCACTTGGATTTATTTCAATAAGCAATCACGTAAAGCGCTATGGCTTAGAATTTAACTGCTAGCTAGTCAGGCGAGCGTCGAATAGAGTAACCGTGATCTGAGACTAAAAGCTCTCTCACATTGAACCTTTCGTTTAAATATAACTTGGCTCCACTTCAAATTAGCATAAAGCTGAAAACGCGCGCTTCTTCTAACGGGAAGTTGAAAATGAGAAGGGATAGAAAGATTTGAATTAAAATAAAACTTTGTTAGTTTAACTAAAACCTTACAACATTAGAGAAAATTATAAAAATCCCATACAGCCTGATCATTTATCAGGAACTGAACACATGTCGAATGCTCATCGATCATATTCACTCAAATCACCTGTGGGTCTTGATAGCCATACTATTAAATCGACGTCAGTTAATATTACCAAACCATACTATCAAGCCATATCAATCAAACAGGCGTCGGATTTCCCTACTCAGAGAAAAGACAAACTGAGAAGAAGAAAAAAAAAAGAAAAAAAAAGGAAAGCGTTCGTCTTCAAGCTATGAGACCAAACTACTGAAAAAAGTTATCTAATTATTCGGTAATTATCAAGGAATCTGAAGGATAAAAGTTAGTGCCATAAGGCTATTTTTTAACAATTAATTTTATTCCAAACGGCGTCAGCCTAGAAGGGCTATTAATTTCGTTTTTGCACTTTGCGTTGGTTCACTATAAAGTCGGTCCACTTTTCAAATTGTTGCCACCCAATATTAGAGCTCCCGCATTATACTTAAATAAATTAAATGATGAAGAATCTGCATGAATGTATGCATGTTTCTCGCGCTGCTAAAAAACAAAAACCGGTACCTAGAGACATCAAATTTTGAATAACATAATGTCCACCCAAACATGTGCATTTGGAATTTGTTTTATTATCTATTTCATATTCTGTAAAACATTTATGAGTTTTTAATTAAGAAACTAAACGATTTCAAAGCTAGGAATGGCAACGTTGCACAGAAAAATGTTTCTTTTCTCTAGCGCGTGGGACTGTGTATCGGAAATTCTAAAGACATGCTCATTTTTAAAATTATTTTGCGATATTGTTCTTGAACTGAATTTTGTGATTTAAGTGCGAAGAACATCATATTTAATAAATTTAGAAAGCATACAAAAAGTTAAAAAAAAAAAGCCCCTTTGGGTATAATTTAAAATCTGAAACCTTTCAGATTTTTTTTTTTCCTTTTTATCTTATAAGTAAGTCATAAAACGTTTTCAGAAGACATATCTATACTTCAGCAGTAGTGGTATACTTTCAACCTTTAGAATAATCCGAGAAAATAATTTTAAGTATTATTATAAATTTACTTTTAATTAAACATGCGATGTTATAATAAATAACTCAATCTCATGTATTAAACAGAAAAATCAGTCAGAAATCATCGGTGGCAGATTACGCAATAATAAGAATAAATAATAATTGTTGCAGAAATATAAGTGTTAAATAAGTATTCTTTCTGTACACTGTTAGTTTCTTTCTATCACAATCTCCTCAAAATCCAACGTTACCAAATATGGAAGTTGGATTAAAATAGCCCTTCTCCCCCCCCAACAAAAAAAAAATAGAAGACATTAAAAGATCTGTTCTCCATCTCTTTTCAACAAAGACTATTTGGATCCAATCTCTATTTGAACTGCGCTATATAAATATAACAATCCCACAGAGAAGCTTTCCTTAAATGGATTTCTTATTAAATGGATTTCTTACGATTTACAAATCCAAGTAGGGCAGTGGTCAAGGTCAGAAAGCACAACAGAGGAGGTGAGAAGAATAGAACCTGAGATTTGCGGAGATTATTTTTGTTTTTACGCATTCCAATACCAGACTGGAACAGTTTCAGTCATTATAGGCTTATGGGACTCGTTCTGGGAAAACGGGTTGCACTGTGGGCATTCACAAATAAAAAAAATTAAAAAAAAAAAAGGTAAACGATGTGAGCAATAAACATTAAATAAAATCAAACTGCGCGTTACAAATGAAAGATCATGAATTTCAACTGAGAAAAAAAATTCCAATGACATTGATGGATTCTTACTTTGAAGAGGCGGATACTCATTTTTTTTTAAATCAATAAAATCAAATTTCTTTTCTGATTGTTTATAAAAGCAATAAATGTTAGCTAAGGGTAACATGATGTGCTGAAGGAAAAGGAACAAAAGATAATAGCTATTATCGGGTTCGATAAGATTAGATAATGACAACGGCATAGCCACAGTTTTAATGAAATCATAATGGCAAAAAATCTGATATGGATATCACATGACTTTCTTGTACGGAATATTAAATTATACGCATTTTCATTTAAACTTATTTCCAAGAATTTCATTAGAGATTTGTTTCTCAATCAATTAATTCAGTTATCACTTCGCAAGGCAAAAATACACAAAGCTCCAAAATATCTTCCATTGAAAAGTGAAAAATGTAGAAAAACATAAAACGCCAAATAAAGTTAAAACAATTAAAAAAACAATTTTTACAATTAAAAATTACAGTTTCTACGCAAAAACAAATCGTTCGACCAGCAGACGAGAAGGCAAATTTTTTGGTGTTTACTTTTGGTTTCCCTCGGCAAAAAGACACTGAAGGCGTAGAAACTCACTTAATTTGTTGTGGACGCAATGCTGAGTCAATATATGGGATAATTTAATAACTTAAATGATAATTCCAGATCGGATTACGCATAATTTTATTTGCAATAATAAAAGAAAAACGCTATTTTGTTGTTGCGAAGCTTAGTTTCTCTAGATTGGCAATAAATCTAATATTCTGCTAAGTTTCAAATGTAAACAAATATCGCTGCTATGAGAAAAAATTAGGCTTACCCTCACTCGAACAACATTTTAAATTGTTAATAATTTTACAAATATTTCATGCAGGTTAACTAAAGACATAAAAACCTTAACCGGAAGACAAGAACAACCTAATTGAATCATTTTTAAAGCAAAAAATGCCCGACTTACAAACATATAAGAACAAAGAAGCTAAGCTCACTGAACAGAGTGGATATATATATACACACACACACATTTATATACTTTTGGTACAGCCGATTGCAACCAAAATAGGAGGTGCACGTCTACATGTTATAGCAGTCTTATATAAAACATTTCAACGTTCTGAGGCTACTCATTTTTTGAGTTATGCGAGATACATACGTACACGTGTACAGAGAAGCTCCGAAAAATTCTCTTCAGAATCCATTTTAAATCAGTTTTATAATTTTTTGAGGGCAAAAAGACTCCTTTATTCTGTTCTTACGTACAGATGTCACGCAAAAACATTGTTAAATTGCATTCGATAGCGGTCAAAATGGATATTTTCTCTGAAATATGATACTCGCAATTCTTCGTGACTACAATACTTCCTTTACTTCGTTCAAGGAAGTAAAAACACTAGCGCAACTATTTTACAAAATCTTCCGAGGATTACCATGCGTCCCCACGACATATTTCCAAAGAACTACGTCGTATTTCCGGTGCAAAAAAAAAACCAAAATTTCTATTCATTCCGCGGTCAAGTCCATCGTGGGTTTTAAAACTAAAGCCAAAACCGCAAATTTCTCACCTTCATCAACTCACTTCCCGGAGAAGAAAAAAATCTCGCTATATGCCAATTATCGCAAGTTTTATCAAGATGACTACCCCATGAATATATTGTATACTCAATTACGCTAGAAAAAGGCACTGTATCTGGAGAAAGAAGAATTAAATTTATAATGCTTTTGTTTCACTTTCTTGAAAAGGTATTTTACCACACTATTATCTTCAAGCTCGATTAACATCATCTGGAGCTCCAGAAGCGGCGTTTTTTCTACTTCTTCTTGACGAAACACTTTACTATGAGAAGACATAAAATGGTTTAATGATTCCTTTAAAACCCGTGGAATTGTAGGCTTAGACGATAATCAGATACTACTTACCTTACTCCAGAGCAGTGGCGGCTCGTAATAAGCACTGTGGAACTGCAGCACCCCCTGTTTCCACTTATTATTATTTTTAATATTTAATATAATGAGCCCTTTTTTCTTTAATTCTTTCTTTATACTTCTACAATATATAATCCTTAAACTTAATGTCAGTAGCCATCCTCCAGTTTATGAAAAAGGTACGAAAGTTTTTGTATGGAACCGCGCTTCACAAAGGCTGTTCTGCGCAAGCGCGCACAGAAAGCAGCACTGTCGCTCTTGCAGTGCCGAAATTCTGGAAACGTGATTATTTCTTACTCCGCGCGTGTGGTATTTGGCTGTTCTGCGCATACGCTCTTAGGAAGCAGCGTACGAGGCTGAGAGCACTGTCGCTTTTGCAGTGCCGAATCTGGAGTGTGTTGGGAGCTGGTTCTTTTTCTTTACTCCGCGTGTGCTGTGTTTAAAAATCATACACCATATTCTTGGTTAGATTATTTTTCAGCTATTCTATTTGATTCATTTTTTTTTCGGTTATTTTATTTTACAGAAAACTTTAACCATGTCCTTGCATCCTCGAGTAATAAATTCTGTGACTGTAAGTGAACTTCAAGAGCTTTCGTTTGCATGCGCTTGCAATGCTTTCAGCATAGAAAAATTTCCTCAGTTGTCATCCAGAGATCGAGGAGAAAATTATTGATCTCTTCGCTCAAATTAAAACAAGAAGAATGGATTTCATTTTTAAATGAATAGGTAAAGCTTGAACTGTAACAATTTAAGTTAAAGTAATTAAGAAATGTTTAATTTTTCTTTTGTAAAATTTCATGGAAGTTTCAAAATAAATTTTCTTTTTATACATGTTTGTTTCCCTTTACGCAGGTTTAAAACAAAGGTTAAATTTTTTTGGAACAGCACCCCCACTAATTTTAGCTACGAGCCGCCACTGCTCCAGAGATTGACAAAAAACGGATGCATTAACTATATCTGAAAAAAGTCAAACTTCATCTCATTTAAGGCAATTATGAAGTTAACTCTTTTGGTTATTTAATTTTTCTATTTACATACAGAAATATACCATTACGAATTGTGTATATATGTAATTAATTTCAGCGAAATCATGCGTGAAATTGTAGTACTTTTTGAACAATGTAACATGAAATGCTTGAAAGAGACGAAGCTCTTCCGGATAAATAAGAATACATGAGCATTACATAAATAACTTTCTTCCTAAATTGTTGAGATATCGCCAAGTTAGCGATGGTTTTGGCAACTAATTTTTGTCAAAAAATCGCCAAGTCGCCAAATATGACATCTATCTGGCAACATTTCGGTCGAGTCCCTGTATAACTGTAATTGACCGCTATGTGTAACTGTAACCGTATCTGAAGCTTATTTGTAACTTTAACCGTATACGCCTTCCAGAAATATCAAGATATGGAAGGTACTAGAGATTTCTCAGCGGCCGAGAGAAAACTATATAAGAATGAAAAAAGCATCAGTTTTTCAGCTGTTAGTTCAGAGCTGAATTCGGAGTATTGAGATATCCGTGTGGGCTTCGTCTTTCACATGAGCTTTGCACTGCGTTGTGTTTAACGTTTTTGGTAGTTTGAAATGTAACTACGGATTGCGCTGTGAAGCTAAGAACATCTGTATGAGTATTTTTGTTGAAAGTTCCACAATTGTAAAGCGTTTCCTTTGGTAAAATAAATTTTATGAAGCTATCATCGGTAGTGTGTGCATTCGATCCACTACGTATCCGTGAGCACCCAACAATATTTTAGTTATTTCACACCCAATTTGCATGTACATAATCACTGATTTAATATTTTAATTACATATATTCTTACATGAAAACTACCGGAAATATTACTCATTACATGTTAAGACTTCATGATCATTTTTACATAATTTTCTATTGAAGAAATTAGGAAAAAAAAAATAAAGAAAATCTGAAAGGTTTCAGATTTTAAATTACGTCCAAAGCGGCGTTTTTTTTAAACATATTGTGTGTTACCTTTATTTACTAAATATCATGTTCTTCGCACTTAAACCATAAAATTCAGTAAAAGAACAATACCGCAAAATAATTTTAAATTGAGCATTTGTTTAGAATTTCCTATACACAGTCTCACGCGCTGGAAAAATGTTTTTCCTGCACAACGCTGCCATTGCTCGCTTTGAAATCCTAGAGTTTGTTAATCAAAAATTCGTGAACGTTTTAGAAAATTCCAAATTTGGACTTCGAGATGCCCGTATTCGCAGCACGATTACGTCATTCAAAATTCGATGGGTCTAGGTACCGTCGTTTTATCACAATGCGAGAAACATACATACGTAGCGTATTCGGAAACTAAGTACCGTTTCATTCTAGCGCCGTCGCAGCGCTGTGGAAGGCGTCCCGCGCGCATATAAGCATTCTGCACCGCGCCACGCGCATAGGGAGAAATCCATCCTCGTGATTGGATACGGCTTCCAATGACATCATTTCCTCTACGCTTACGAACGCCTTTACTTTGCTCGGTCTCGAAAATACACCTCCATGCCGTTTGTTCACATTTTAATAGCAGTACCGAAAAAATTATTACCGTTAATAACGTGTGTTATATTTTTGTTGCCGATTACAATTATTACGGCACTGCAGTATGGTAAATTCAATATAAAAAATGTACTGCTTTTTTTTCATAGAGAGGAAAATCATTATTTCTTCTAGTGTGCTAACTTCGTAAACGTGTATAAATATTAGGTGCAGAGGTTTTTAATAAATGTATTCTTAATTTAAAAGCCTTCATATTAAAGGTTTTGTGATTATTAATTCATCGTTTCATGTTCATTTAATACAGATTCTTTGTAGATGCAATCTTAGAAAGCATAGGGCAATTCAGTTTTGCTAAACAGCGAAAGAGTTGGAAGCTAACATAATACACAGTAAACTCAGAATATTTGTAGTCAGTCTAAAAAAGTAAAATTTATTTTTGAAGTCAGACTACTATAGATTTAGAGCACAGAAACAGAGATACATATATATAAATTGAATATTTCCCATGAATATGTACTTTATGAATATCGCCCATTTTTTAAGGTGTAAAATCTTTTGTACCTTTATATAAAAATAGTTTTTATTAGAGAAGAATCTTTTCTTTTCTTATACACGTGTATTCTGTGAAAATACTGCATGGACTTTTTTCTTTCATTTAAGGCAACAGAATATTAGAATTATGAAAGACATGGATATTAACATGGAAATAACATATACAGTTGCAAAGGAAATATGTATTTTCTACAATGTGAAAGGAACAGAATGCAACAAAATTTCATATTACTAGCACATATGCCTTTACATTTGAGTCGAGATCATCCTGTAATGCAATGTGTTTTGTTTTTTGCACTAAATATATTTGTATAATTTAAGCATTCAAGATTGCTTCTGATATTAACAACATCTTTAAAGGATTTTATAATTTTATTATTCCATAAACAGGATGACATGTGCAGAAGGCCGCATGTCAATTTTTTCGTCTGGCGTTATTATTCAAAGAACACAAATGATAATTTTCACATTTCGGTGTCACTCATGCGCGTCATTCAACGAAAACAAAACAGTATGAATCCCGCCTAAACGTCATTACGCCAAGAGGAAATGATGTCATCAGAAAGTATGTCCAATCATAAATACGGATTTTTCCCTATGCGCGTGGCGCGGTACAGAATGCTTATATGCGTACGGGTATAGTGAAAAGTATGGCATAATGTAATCTGTGTCAAATAATGTGAAAAATAGTCTTTCTTGCTCACTGACTTTCAATTGTCGCCATTTTGGTTGCTCTATGTTGTGTTTTCAGTTTGCTGTGCATATTCAAAATGTTTAAGACAATTAGTTCTCCCGCTGACTGTGAGATTCGTGTCGTGATTAAATTTTTGAACGCGAGGAATGTTAAACCGGCCGAAATTTATCATCAAGTGACAGAAGTTTACGGTGAATACGCGCTAAGTGATGGAATTGTGAGAAAATGGGTAAGAATGTTTAATGCAAGTCGTACAAAAATGTTGACGCCGAAGCTCGGAGTGGTCGGCCTTCTGTTGTCACCGATGATTTGGTAAGGAAAGTTGATGAAGCAATTCACGAGAACAGACGCTTCACAATGACAAGTCTTTCAGAGGCATTTCCACAAATTTCACGTACTGTTTTGTTCGAAATTCTGACTGCTCGAATTATCGCAAACTGTGTTCCCGATGGGTTCCAAAAATGCTCACAAAACAAAGCGACTTGGTAGTGCCCTGACATTTCTCACGCGGTACAGTGATGAGGGAGAAAACTTTTTAAACCAAATTGTGATGAAACTTGGGTGTGTCATTTCACACCAGAATCGAAACAACAATCGATGGAGTGGAGACACACTCATTCTCCGAAAAAACAAAAGTTCAAAGTGACAATGTCACACAAAAAATCATGTGCACTGTCTTCTGGGATAGGAAAGGCGTTTTGCTTACTGAATTTCTTCCCAGAGGTGAAACCATTAATGCGGCACGATATTGTGAGACTTTAACAAAACTAAGGCGTGCCATTCAAAACAAACGAAGAGGAATGCTCAGTAAAGGAATTGTGTTGCTCCATGACAATGCTCGGCCCCATACTGCCGGTGTCACTCGATCGTTAATTCGACAGTTTCATTGGGAGTAGTTCGATCACCCGCCGTACAGCCCGGACTTGGCGCCGTCCGACTATCACTTGTTCCTGCACATGAAGCGCGAGCTTGGTGGCAAGCGCTTTGGATCTGACGATGACACGAAAAATGCTGTGGAGTCGTGGTTATCGAAACTGGCGGGAAGTTTCTTTGACGATGGTATACAAAAACTGGTCACCCGCTATGACAAGTGTTTGATCATTGGCGGAAACTATGTTGAAAAATAGTTTAAGACATGTATTTTCATGTAAAAATAAAATTGGATTCGAAAAAATTGTTTTACTATTTTTTTTTTCAAAACGGTACTTAGTTTCCGAATACGCCTCGTACATTTAAGCACATCCTTCATTATTTAATTTCTAAATTAAATATTTCTATCTATTCCATTTATTTAATTAAATATATTCTATTTATGTAATTTCAGGGCTGCAATATTTGGTGGCAACAGTCTGAAAAGTGAAACAGACATTCATAGTGATTCGACGCAAAATCGCAAAACGAAAATAATAATCTTCAGGGACAAAGCTCCTTTAGACTAACAAAAGCAATATTTAATCAAAAGCTGAAATTCAGACCTACTACTTTGATACAGAGGGTATTAAGAGAAAATGCGTCTCAATTAAGAGATTTCGTAGGCCAGTTAAGAACCGATTTCGATTCTTAAAAAGTTCTAATGTATACTCAAAATGAGGTAAAATTTCCTACGTCTAAGGGGAGGCAAAATTCTGTCGCGTTATTTTATGGTTGTTACGGAAGAAAGTACCAGACATGACAACATACTAAAACACTAAATTGGTAAAAATGTATTAACAGAAGTACTTAGATCTCGTACAAAAATACTATCGAACATCGGAGATCGAAGATTGAAATAATCAGTGTTCAGGAACCAGTATGTCCATTTGGTAAGTTTCATCTTAGTGATGCTGAATGCCATACAATTGAACCCGGGTTCGTATCTCGGAGAAGACAGGGATGTTTATACGCGGATAATGTCTGTGTGGCAAGAGACCTCTTAAAAATACACGGCGAGCCGGAAGTCTTTGTTGATAGCAGAAGAGGGGTGGGAGGTCCTCGGAACGCCTCCCCCCATGGGGTGGGCCTTCCTGAAAATTTGGAAGAATCAGTATACCTTAGTATATGTAGTATGATCCCGCCTACTTCTACCTGTACCTGTTTTCCGAGTGGAAATAAGACTGAAAATGTAGAATCATTCAAAATTGATAACATTAGCGATACCAACAAATACTAGCATATACCCTTTGTATATTGGTAATAACACAAGAATTTAGTATTAATATGCTGGCAATAACACAAGATAAAAATCCAATACAAAATCCTCGAAAACGTCTTTACTTGCACGGAAAAAACATAAATTTACGGCCCAACACAAAGCCAATAAACAGCAGACGATCTAAATCAGTCAATCACGTGTCTATTCAGGTATCATTCGCAGTCAGCTGATACAAACGATATGATTATCCACAGAGCTGCGGATGATAACACCGCACGACTGCGATCTCAGCTAAAATAACAAATGATGATCGGGGGTAAAGGCCGACAGGTGAACGAAGGCCGTGAGGGTGTTTATTAGGAAGGTCGTCCCTAGTGGAAGACGAGCGAGGGCAGGGAAAGAATAACTATCAGGAAGTACATGTTGAAAGTTTGATACCAAGTCAATGACCATTTTATTTCCCGATGGGCAAATTCATATGCAAGGGAATAACATAAATTTATTCCCCCAATGATAGCGGCAGTATAGCATAAGATACCAAATTACAAGCACGATAAGTACGTTTTTACTTCCTTGTACGAAGTAAAAAGGAAGTTTTGCAATCGTGAAAAATTTCGGGTATCATATTTCAACGAAAATATCTATTTTGACTGCTATTGAATGCAATTTAACGATGTTTTTGAGTGACATTCCTATGTAAGAACAGAATAAAAGACTCTTTTTGAAATATATATAAAACTGATTTAAAATGGATTCTGAAGAGAATTTTTTCGTGGCGTCTGTACGTACGTCTTGCATAACTCAAAAACGAGTAGCCTCAGAACGTTGAAATTTTGTACATAGGACTACTATAACATGTAGATGTGCACCTCCTATTTTGGTTGTAATCGGCTGCACCAAACGTATATAAATTTATATATATCCACACTGTTACTCGGCTCAGTGAGCTCAGTTTTATTCTTATATGCTGGTAAATCGTGAATTTTTTGCTTTAAAAATGATTGAATTATGTTGTTCTTATCCTCCGGTTAAGGTTTTTATACCTTTAGTAAATCTGCATGCAAGATTTGTAGAATAATCAACAATTTAAAAGTTGTTTCAGTGCGGCTAAGCCTAATCATTTTTCTCATGTATATTTGATGACGTATTTGTTTACATTTGAAAGCTAGCAGAATATTGGATTTGTTGCCAATCTAAAGAAACTAAGCTTCACAGCAAAAAAGATAACGCCTTCTTTTATTATTGCGAATTAAATCATGCTTAATCCACTCCGAAATTTATTCGAGGAATACGTGTTTAAGATTTACTTCGTAATTTTTAATATAGATATTTTGAATTTTTATGTATTTCTGCCTTGTCGCGAAGTGAGAACTGAACTAATTGAATAAGAAATATTGAATCGTCTGCGAAAAACTGTTCCTTTCTTTCTTTCTTTCTTTTAATTTTATTTTTTTATTTGTTTAATTTCTTTTAATCGTTTTAGATTTATTATAGTATTTGAGTAGAACATGTGGCAACGATTAAGTAATGCAGTGAATTTTAATGAGTGCATTTATTCTATTGTGGTTTATGCGCTATCGATGAAGTCAATAAGTTTAAATGAAATGCAAAATGCGTATAATTTAATATTCCGTACAAATGTGATGTAGACATCAGATTTTTTCTAGTAGCGCAAGAGGTATTTTATCCCATCCCTCAAGACTACGTTATTAAAAATTTGATGTTTCTAGGTACCATTGTTTTTTTACACATGCAGATTCTCTATTATTTAATTTCTTTCTGGAGAATGATATCATTATTGATAAACAAATGTTGCCATTAGCTGTACTTAGCTAACTAAACCTCATATGTTTTAAACTATTACTGTGAACTTTGGCATTTAGATAGGATCTTAAGAACATAAAACTGTCTGACAGTTTTTTCAGCAATAAAATTAATAAAATATGCCATACAAAACTACGTATGCTTCTAGAAACGGCATTCGAAATTAATGCATGCCTCTCGATAAAGCTTGTCAAGAATATTTCTTCATTGCTTAAAAGCCAGACTAATATTTTGAGGAAAATCCGTACGTCTTTCCTCGTTGGAATAGTCATTTAAGTTCTTGACCTAGCAAGGGGATAATTCATGAAAGATTTCAAGTTCTGTTTTTTCGTTGTTCCAGCACATTGGTATTCCGTGCTCTACCGCCATCCGAAGGAAGTCAAGGTCATCCTCCAGCGGCCTCGGAAGGCCGCATTTATCCCTCTCCATCCCCCCTTTTCCCCCATTACTTTATTATCCACATAGCAAACTTGTATTTTCACTCATGTCGTAAGCTCTGTCCCTCGCACCATGACTTTGATCAACGAAGGTTGATAATTGATAATGGATTGTTGAATTATGTTTCCGAGTTGCCAGTTTGCGCCATAAATTCCCCTTTCCTTTCGAAGACCAGGAAGAAAGATACTTAAGATAACAGTAAAACCTGATCCTCCCGAGTTTTACGGAATGGGGTGGGTTCTCTTAATATTTAACTGTAAATTACTGTAGCCCAGTGATTCTCAACCGTTTTCTTTTTTTTTCCTCCCTCGCGGCACACAAAGAAAAAAATAAGTTTAAAAGTTGTTTAATTATCTATAATACACTGTGCAAAATAGTTTATCATAATAATTGATAAACTGCAAGCTCAGTGAGAGCGTAGAAAGGAAAAATAAATAATTAATTAATTAAATTTTAAGAAATCCTTTCGGGAGATTTTTTTTTTTTGAAACCTTGATACTTTTCTTAAATAAATTTCATGCATGGTTTCAGCTATGTTAGATGCTAATAAAGATCACAATACGGAAGAAAATTTTCCCCACTTAAAAATTTCTTTTAGCTGTCTTCACTTGAGGAAAGAAAATGCAATTATTTTTAGTACATATTCTTGAAACCAGTTTCTTTCTCAGATTTGCAGAAATTGTAAACTTGCAAATTAAGGTAATTCCTCCCTCCTAATTGCGTGACTGCATCGTGTAACTGCAACACGTCTGGCTAATAATCCGGGGATCCGGACTTCCCGATTTTTGCACCGGAGAAATGAAGGCGGAAAAAAACTGTCCACTCCACAAGTGGTATCCGAACTAAAATGTAATGAATGATAAATCATCATCAGCAGAATTTGGAGACTGGATCCCCACCATCCCAGCTACTCTCTAAGTAAGAAGAATAGAATTCTCCCCCTCCTTATCACATGGCTTAGTAGTGTGACTGAAAGCACGTCTGGAGAGCAGGCGGCAGGTCCGAAGTTCGAATCTCGGCGACGGCATGCACATTTTTCATGTTTCTTGCTTCAATAAGCTTCGTGATTGTAAAACATAGCGAAAGTAAAATGCTTCTGTTATTTTTTCTTCGGCTGAAATGGGAATTTCATTGGCCGAAACGAGAATTTCTTTGGCTGAAATGGGAATTTTTATAAAAAAAGCTCAATACAATTTATACTTTCCATCCACACTGTTACAGAATCTCTAATGATTTCTCATATCTTAAATAATAATATTCTGCAATTTTTAATTTTCTAATTTTTTTCATAACCAACTAAAGTCTATTTCGCAACAATTGACATATTTATTCTAAATGAAAAATCGGGCTCACAGCTATTTTGGCTTTATTGCACGGAGCTATGCAGAATGAAAATTTTCATTCTGCCATCTAAAATTCAGAAAATGAATATTAACTGAAACGGCGAAATTAAAAACGGTAATGAAAAATCTATTTTTACCAAATTAGGAATATTCACTTGACTATTTATTACACTTATTACAAATTAGGATTCCTCGTTAAATTATAAATAAGATATCCAAAGGTAGGTATAAATTCCTGAGTGTCTTTTTCAGAGTTTCTTCATGACCACGTGCAAATAGCAATGGGAACAATCTGAATCAATGTAAAGATTTGCCGTCTTCTAAAATAAGAATTTAGAACTGTGATTTGTATTCTTTATGAATAATTCACTGAAGAAAAAAAATAAATACTCAACTATTACTACACTTTATTGTGTACTAGCGGGAGTACCGGATGCTAGTTAAGTTAGATTGAGGGTAATGTATCTAACAACAGAGAGAAAGATACCGCTGTAATCCTTCTCTAATAACGATGCAAAAAGTAGATTTATCATCATACATTTTTCACTCTGATGCGATATGGAAAAAAATTTCGATAGAAAAATAAACTAATTCTCTCTCATTATATCAGCAACAATGGCACGCAGTTTTTAATGATTTTGGTCTTTCTAATCAATTGGTCCTAAAAGCTCAAGTTCCATCCAGTATTTCACGTATATTTAGTTTTAGTCATTTAAATGTGGCAAAAAAGGGATCATAATTTATCAGAAATCAATAACGCGAACAAGCAAACAAACACACACACAAACAGTCAACAACAAACTCTACGATTTGAAAGCGAGCAGTAGCAATACTTTTCAAAATCAAGCATTTTTATCTCCAATGCGCGAGACTGTTGCCACTCGGAAAAAAAGAGTGCAAAAATTAAGTGTTTTCAGAGTTTTTAATTAATATCTCGGCCGATTAAAGTCGTACGATGATGAAAATACTCGAAATGGCTTCCCACGAATTTTTGGAATAGGGACTAATGTATTTAATGTTTGGCAATGTTATTTTTTGTTTCATTGTATAAAACTTTCAAATTTTTTATTAAAGAACTCTGCGATTTGAAAGTTAGCAATGGCAACAACTTTCGAAATAAAGCAGATTTTTCATCTTCAGATTGCAAGACTGCTGCCACTCGGAAAAACGAGGGCGAAAATGATCGTTTTTCCGAGTTTTTAATTGATATCTCTGATTTTAGCTACTTTTTTGTGGAAAAAAGTGGACGTCGACCTTTTCCAGGACCCAGAAAATAATTGTAGAAAGTTTGGTGACGATAGCTGTAGTAGTGGCTGAGTTTTTAGAGGACAAACCAACAGACTTTCTTCTTTATATATATAGATTATAATTTACTCTGGTGCATGCCGGCAGCTAATCTGATACATACTTAGCACAAGCACCTTACAACATCACGTAATTCGAATTATTAAGAAACCAAACCTGTTTTAAACGACTAAATTCAGTACAGCTCTTTAAAATTCTTTGCGATGGTGTTCTTTGTGTAGCCATAAATAAAGCAGATTTTTATCTCCAGCGGGCGAGACTGCTGCCACTCGGGAAAGTGAGGGCGAAAATTAGTATTTTAAGCGTTTTTAATTAATATCTCTGTTTCTTTGGAGGGGGAGGAATGGACGTCGACCTTTTCAAGGACCCAGAAAAGAATTGTAGAAAGTTCGGTGGCGATAGCTATAGTAGTGACGGAATTATTAGTGAACGAACAAACATACTTTCTTCTTTATATATATATATATATATATATAAAGACTTTTTAATGACTTAACTATATATATAGTCTTTAAAATCTGAAACTCCCAGGCAGACAAAGAGGAAATGTTACTCTTGCAATTAAGAGTTCGATGTCTCAATTTCGAAATTTAATTAATTTTGATGACTCTTCATTACACACTAATATCATGCTGCCTTATTTATTTTAAACATCGATGATTATTTTTATAATATTAATTATGGTTAGACAGACATTAAGTTATTTCGAAGCAGGAGACACGAAAAATGAGCAATGCCCTCGCCGGGACTCGAACATCGGACCTTTCGAATACGCGCCGAATGTGCTGTCCATTACACCTCGAAGCCATGCTAAGAAGGCGGGAGAAATACCTTGCATACTCCCCCTTATAAAGGGCTACTGGGGATTAGGGGACTCAGTCGCCAAATCCTGGCGGTGAAGAATCATCACCCACCACCTTTTTTTTTAGTTCGGGCGCCACTGTACAGACATTAGCTTATTTCGAAGCAGGAGACACGAAAAATGAGCAATGCCCTCGCCGGGACTCGAATCTCGGACCTCTCGATACGCGCCTAGTCTGCTGACAATTACACCGCGAAGGTAATTTTATGGCACCGCGAAGGCACATTTATGCTAAGAAGGCGAGTGAAATACCTTATGATGGATTTCGTGAACACCGATTTCCTTAGAACAAGACACTAGTTAAAAGTTGAAAATTTTAAGAATATCTCTAAAGTATATACACTGCGATCACAGTCATCGAAACCCTATCTGAAAATTCCCAGTGAAAGCCAATGACAGCAAACATCCATTGGAAGATGTTGAAGAATGGGTACATTTTACAACTAACAGCTTAATATGGAAATTTGAACGTTACCATCTAGACATCTTTCCTAATAAGGCAACCTTCTCGAATGCAACGCGTACCTGCAACCACAAGGAGCTCTGTCAGAATGAAAAGGTCTGAAAAACGATAATCCTCTTTTTCAGCAACCCAAATGTCCCAATAAAGAAAACCATTGTACCACCTAAAATACTGAGTGATTTATCTGTGCGAGAAACTTGCGTAAAATCTCACTTTTTTTTTCTTGTTACAGACGACGATGCCATAGAAATATTTCTCAGAAAGAAACGTGTGTACACTCACCTTTTTCAAGTGCTTGTTGACCCATTTAGTGAAGGTTTTCTTTTGGATGGCATCGCGTTCGTCTATAAAAGGAAGAAAAAGAATACCAGGTTAAACATGTCTAGAAATGAGAAATTAATTACAAATTCAATAAATAATAATAAAAAAATAACAACAGTGATACGAATATGTGATTCAAAAAACTTTTTCTTTCGTTGTGAATGGCAGCTGACATGTCTTCTCCATGTAAGGAAGAATGACAACAGCAGACGACTTCAAACATGACAGGTTCGTTTTATAAACTGGGCGTTTCCTCATTTGCTTACAGTCGTCTTTTTATAATTATAATATAGTTTTATACAACCATTTGATATGACATTTTATATTAAAATCTTTCACATTCTAATGTCATTATTAATGATCGATGTGTTAAATTATAAGCTAATTTGGCACAGCATTTTAAAAAATGAATTTGATATCGAAGGCCAAATAAATGAACGACGCATGAGAGAAATGGACTTGATTGACGAATTTCGGCTAATTAAAACACACTTTTGCAAGCGGGGGGGAAATCAAGTTATTTTAATGCATATTGCCCAAAGGGATAAATTTAGCCTGAAGGGCTATTAATTTCGTTTTGGTATTTTGCGTTGAAAACTTAAATGCGTAGAATCACCAAATTTTTGCCACCAAATATTGTCCAAATTTATTATTTAAAGAAATTAAATAATGAAGAATCAGCATACATGTATGTATGTTTCTCGTATTCTGATAAAACAACGGTATCTACAGCCATCAAATTTTGAGTAATATAATCCTCTTCCGAATATGGGCATCTGGAAGCCCAAATTTGGAATTTTTTTATTATCGATTTCACATTTTGTAACACTTTAAAATTTTGATTAAGAAACTCAACGATTTCAAACCGAACAATAGCAACACTATAGAAAGAGAGAAAAAAACGGAAACTCTAAACATATGCTCATTTTAAAATTAGTTTGCGATATTGCTGTTGAATTGAATTCTATGTTTTAAGTGCAAAGAACATGAAATGTAATAAATAAAAGCAATATACAAAACGTTAAAAATGTCTCTTTGGGCGTAAATGTAAAATATGAAAGCTTCCAGAATTTTTTAAGTCCAAAAGGACAATATTTGCCCTTGAAGGCCTATTAATTTCGTTTTGGCATTTTGTGTTGAAAACTATGAACGGCGAATCACTTTTCAAATTGCTGCCACCAAATATTATCGCCCTGTATTATATTTAAAGAACTTAAATAATGAAAAATCTGCATAAATGTATGTATGTTTCTCGCATTGTTATAGCTGGTACCTAGAGCCATCAAAATTTAAATAACGTAATCTTCCATAGAATATAGGCATTAAGAAGTCCTAATTCGATTTTGAAATTTGTTTTATTATCAATTCCATATTTTGTAACACTTCAACGAATTTTTGACTGAAAAACTAAGAACATGATATTTAATAAATAAAGGTAATACACAAAACGTTAAAAAAACGCCCCTTTGGACGAAATTTAAAAACTGAAGCCTTTCAGATTTTAATTTTTATTATCTATTTTTTTATTGATTTGTTTTGCTATTTATTTTGCGATAGAAATTGCGCCACAAGATAATTTAAAAAGGATATATTATTAGACAACAGAACACAGAATAAGTCGTGATACATGTATAAAATTTTAATAACACTAAAAAAAGACGCAGTTCTATCTCTCGTTCCACTGGTCAGATTGATGAAATTTAACTTGCGTTTTTCACATCTCGAATGCGTAACGTAGGATATATATTAGATTTATTTTGCCCTAACGTAAGTGTCACTTACGTTATGAAAAAGTTTTATTTTCTGATATGACATACATTTTTTTCCCATATTTCGATTATACGACTCAAATTATGCCAAAGGGTCAAGTTTTATAAAAATTGCACAAGCAGTTTTTAAAAAATTAGCTCTCAACATCTTAGCTCCTCAATGTTAACTGAATATGGTACGTATTTAATAATATTGTTTTGCTAAACTTACTTCATTCTTTCTTTCACAATTCGAAATTTAGATTCAATCCAAACAAAATTCGCAACTAATATCCGATTTATTTTTAAAATTTGTACCTTTTAGTAGTCATTGTTATAAATTTTTCGGAAAAAGTTTTGAATTAAAAACCTATAAAAGTTTTATCATCATCTTAAATTAGATGTATTTCTACGCAAACGTGCAGAAAATTACAGTTTTTTTATACAAAATTTGGAAAGATACACGTGAATTTATATATTGGTACATTTTGAAATTTGGCATATTTGTTATAAGCGATAATAACGCCAAACGTGCTTTACGCACTTTGTTAGAATAATTTGAAACAATGAACGATGCATCTTTTTTAACGCTCGTGCAACATGACAAAAAGGGAAGGGATATAGGTTACTATAAATAAAGAATTTTCCTCAAATGAATTATACTTTGCGCCAGGATAAATCTTTAAACTTCTCGGTAAGTTTCTCAATAAATTTTACAAAATTTAATGAGCATTATTACCCCTAAATGTACCCCACAGGTGCAACCCTGTGATGTATATTTTTATCGTCAGGTGAAAACCCTTATTAAAAAAATAGAAAATTGTTCTTATCTCATCGAGCAAGAAAAAGAAATAACTTCCCGAGAAGATTGCATAAAAATACATTCGATTGTTCATCATCCATTATCCGCCCCAATATTCGGTAACGCGTTACGTTACGCGTGGTTCGCTTCTAAACTTTGCGATGAGAGAGAATGCTTTATGAATGTCAATCGAATATGTTTTTCTATGGAGACGTTGAAACGACGATGTTACTGTAAACATGCGGCTTTATAACGTGCGCTAAATGCAGAAATAATTATTGTTTCACCTGTTACTACGCTAAATAACATCCCGACGCGTGTAAATCATCGAATATCAACGAATAAAGTTTTGAATTTTCATTTACAAAGTCTTTTCGCATGCTCTTTAATTACAAGCCCTTGTTGAAAAGTCCGAAACGTTTACCTTTTCTATGGCTCTTGAGTGTAAATAAATAAATGAAATAAAATATTCAGCTCTTTGCTTCGTTGGAAAAAGAATAATATAAAAATCGAGAAAAAGAAAAAAAAAAAAAAGTCTCCACTCGGGGAGTGAAATTCACGATCGTCGCATTACTACTCCGAGCTCTTACCGCCGCGTCAACCGCTGCTTGGCAAAAGCCCTAACGTCAATGGCTTATACGGTGCGAGAGCTGCGTCAAAATGTTTATTTTCTAAACGCTTGACCATCTGGAGTTTCCACTTCGTTTACTTTCATTTCTAGGCCAAGCCCTACATGCCCTATAAATTTGAGCGAAATCGGTGATGACGAGTAGGAAATACCCCCTTGTTAGTAGTGGGCAATGCTGTTATAGGCAAGTGCCCGCCATTGGTGGGGGAAGGGAATTCCATCAACACATTGTTAGGTTCACTTTCTTGTGATTCTTCGCAAAAGACTGACAGCATACATTACCACTACACAAAGTTTATCAATTACATTCCAGATCAAATACCGCTATTTCTGAAACTAGCCAGATTTGGTTGGCCGCATTGTAAAATTACTGAAGATAATTCACAAAGAACTTTAATCCTTTGCGTTGAAATTTCAATCTTCTTTTGCGTTTCCATGGCAATGAAAGAAATAAATCTATAGTTGTTACAACATGATGCAAAATATATGAAATATCTATACTCACTGCAATGAAACCTCTCAGGGAGAATATTTCTCTAAGACGACCACTTTTGAAAATGATCGATACTTCTTAAAACATGATAAAATAATGGTGTTGAACGCTATTGATAGTCATAATCTCTTAGGTTAGTTATCTGTCAATGATACCTGATCTGGAATCTTATGTTCTGTTGAATGTCTTCAGAAGGTTCCCCAAGTTTATTTTTAATCAAAGTAATTTATGATAAACACAACAAACTTACATTTCTGAAGAGTCAGGACATTTTATCATTACATTTTAAAGAATATAAATATACAAAGATAAAATTTAGAGAGCTATTAAATCATTAAATTTGCTAAAAATAAAGTGACTCTCCGATATATAGAGTTTCATATAAAAATTCTGATCTTGAAATAAAAATTAAAAAGAAAAACAATAAAAATCTGAAAGGTTTCAGATTTTAACGTTTCAGATTTTTAGGAACAAAAGGGTTTGTTAAGGTTTTTTAAAGCTCTCGCTGAGCTGACAGTCTGCCAGTCTGCTGTTACACTCACTCCTATTCACCTCCTCTTTTTTTTTTTTTTTTTTTTT
>KK113473.1:303421-314830 GCA_000611955.2 Stegodyphus mimosarum
TTTTTTTTTTTTTTTTTTTGTCTTTTTAGCTTTATTACTAAGCGTAATTTTCTTCGCACTTACGATGTATACTATTCAACAGCAAAATTATAAGAATTTTAAAAGCAGCACAGCAGTATATGTTTAGAATATCACAATGTTAAGTGTTGGCATACATTCTTCTTCTTTTTTTTTATTTTATTATTATTATTTTTCCCGGTCTTTCCTCGGTTCATCACATCAATGTACATTTTTATTACTAAGATGGCTTTACAAAACTTTTTTTGTCTTTTTATTAACGTTTTGTGTGTTCACCTTATTTATTAAGTATCATGTTCTCGGCGCTTACGGCACGTAAAATTCGATTTAACAGCAAAATTTCAATATATTTAAAAACAGCATATCTTTAGAATTTCAAACAGACAGCCTCGCACGCTGAAGATAAAAATGTTTTTTTCCGTACAGTGTGGCCGAGTTTATTAATCAAAAATTTGTTAACATTTTACAAAATGTAAAATAAATAATCAAAAACAAATTCAAAATTTAAAATTCGGGTTTCCAGGCGCCCGTGTGTCGGATGGAGAACTACGTTATTCAAAATTCGATGGCTCTAGGTACCGTTGTCTTTTCACACCGCGAAAAAAATGTATATACTCATGCAGATTCTTCATTATTTGTTTTTTTAAATATAATACAGGGTGATAATATTTGGTGGCAACAATTTGAAAAGTTATACGCCGTTTATAGTGATTCAACGCAAAATGCCGTTTCAAAACTATTATCCCATTCGGGACTAACGTCCCTTTTGAGTTAAAAAAAAAATCTCCCGTGCCTTTTTGCTAGGTAGTGTTTGTTCCAAAGATATATTATTTAAAGTTTAAAATTCAAAAATCTGTCGAAATTTAACAAAATCCAACTTTACTATGGCACTGATAAAGTTTTTAATTCGTATATACACACCTACAGTATCGAAAGACTATCAACTTAATATTAAATCTTATTCAGCAATTTATCTCAGCTTTAATTAAATTAAATTCCCACTGCTCCCATTAAATCAATACCAATCGCATGGTGTTTAATCTTCGCTAAAATATCGTCCCTAATATCCGTATTAAAAAAGAAAAATAGCTCAGATTTAAGTCAAACATCGCATGTTTTGCATTTCCTACACCATTCAGCCAATCAGCCTCCTACATGCATAGCGAGCGGCCTACAATAATATGCAAAAACGTTGGGAAGTGTCCTTCCTCAAACAACAATTTTCGTGTAGCCTTGTCCTTGCACAAACCTACCTTGGGTGGAGTAAAAAATAAAAGAGAAGGGGGATAACGCTTGAATTCGGTTCCTCTGCAAATAATGTGGGCCAAACGACTGTTGAAACATAACCTTCGCCTTTACGCGTTCTCAATCGTGTTATACAACAAAGCTTAAATCTCAAATAGATTGTCATCCGCCCAAATACATTATACAAAGCAAATATATATAACAATTACATATAAATGTATGCATATAATATTATACCTATAAATATATAAATGTATACATATTACATCTAAATGTATACATATTACATCTAAATAAATTGCATATAAATGAAGTACAAATAAATGTATACATATTACATATAAATGTTCAAGTGGCGTCTGATACACTAATCAAGTAACCTTTAATTATTTTGCTAAGCTTTACACGAATATGAGGATTAAAATTGTTTATTAGTTTGTATTCTTTCCGACGACATTTATTCGTATCTAGTTATTAAAAAATGCTGTGAAGGCTGTGGTTTTTCGATCTCTAAAGCTACGATAGGTAATGTTATCAATTACAAAGGAAAAAAACGTCAAAATTTGGCTTCAAGTGGAAAAATATTTCAAATACGTATCCAAGGAAAACACAGAATTTTCGAATGTTGCAAAGGTAAGAACTTTAATGTTAAAAGAAAATCGTCGAAGTCAAAAAGCAGAAGTGCAAAATCATTAAAATGCTGTGTCGACTGTAAACAAAGTCATTATTGTTAAAAAGGGAATAAAACGTAATGAGCATCGTCTTTCTCCACGACATATCGCCGAACACAGAACGCGCTGCAGAATTTTTTATGAGAAACAATTATCCGGACAAAAATGGAAAAATGTTGTCACAACAGATGAATCTTCGGTGTACTTAAATGACTGCAATAAAAAGAGATCCACTTATTATCATCAAAAAGGATAAAAAAAATCTTAAAACATGATTCAAGGAATCTAAAGAACGTTTTTCTAAACGATTGATGATTGTTGATGGTTTTTCATATAACGGCTAATTAAAAATACAGAGAGTGGAGAAAAATATTAAGATCAACTCCACATATTATCAAAAACATACATAGGCTCCCAAAAGTGTTCGTACTTATGGTTTTCACTGAAATAGGGCTGTATCCATTAATTAAAAGTAAACTTTCTGAATGAGATTTTAATAATAAGATCTATTCGTAATAAAATTACATGAAATATTTTTTAAATATACCGAAACTTTATTTTTAAAAAATCAATAATAAAAAAATGACAAACATTTTATCTCACAAGTTTTTGTACACTTAAAAAAATCTTGATGTATTAGTAAATATTTTCATTTTTCGTTAAATTAATATTTAGTAGGATATTCTTTAGCATCTCCAACGGCTTTTAAACGTCTGGGAATATATTTTACTAGTTTTTTTGTAATTTCTGTATCAATGTTCACCCATTCTTCCACAGTGACTGTTTTGAGTTCGCTTTTCGTTTTGATGTCGTGTTTTCTTACTCTAACCTTCAGTTCTTTCCAAATGTGTTCTATGGGGTTTAAATCTAACGACTGAGGTAGTGTTTTCAAACCCTGTGGACAATTATAGACACACGACAGGCGAACGTTGAGAGCCGTATGCTTAGGATCGTTATCATGATTAAAAATAAAGTTGTTTCCAATACCCAAATTTCGGGCTGATAATTTCAAATTGTCTCTTAAAATATTTAAATAAAGAGAATGATTCATTATGCCATCCATAAATACTAAATTACCTAGTCCTGATGCTGCCATGCACCCCCACACAAGAACTGTTCCAACTGAGTTCTTAGAACGAAGTTCCTCATTTTTTCTTCTCCATACAGTTATTCGACCATCGGAACCAAAATGTTAAATTTGCTGTCATCAGCAAATAGGACATTATTCCAGTACGTTTCCGGTGTAGTTATCATCGATTTTGCGAATGAAAGCCTAAGCTTTCTGTTTTTCTCATTAACATAAATTTTTTTACGGGCAGAACGCCCATGTAATCCAGCTTCTCTGAGAACTCGTCGAACAGTTTCAGGTGAAATCGAAATAGAAATCTTTGCATTAAATCCTGCAGAAACTTTTACAGCACTCGAACGTGGGTTTTTCACAAATTTTCTAATAATAAATCTCTCATCACGTTCAGTTAACTTTCTCGGTCGACCTTTTCTTACCTTGTTTTCAATCCGATTTTCTTCTTTAAAGCGTTTTATCGCATACTGCACTGTACAATGGGATAAATTAACTAATTTAGCGATATTTCGAATTGATTTACCACTACTGTGGTGAAATATGATCAATTTTCGAATGCTGTTTGTCATTTCTTAACGACTGCGACCCATTTTTCAATAATCAATAGAATATTAGGAAGTAAAAAATAAAAAATTAAAGCAAACTATTTTTTAAATGCCAGCACAATGCAAAAACTATAAAAAGCGGCAAACGATCATTCTAATTTTGATTTTATCCAAAAATATTTCAGCGTACGAAGACTTTTGTGAGATAAAATGTTTGTCATTTTTTGATTACTAATTCCTTAAAAATAAAGTTTCGCTATATTTTAAAAATATTTCATGTAATTTTGTTACGAATAGATTATAGATCTTATTATTAAAATCTCATTCAGAAAGTTTACTTTTAATTAATGGATAGAGCCCTATTTCAATGAAAATCATAAGTGTACGAACACTTTTGGGAGCCACTGTATTTTAAACCCAATTTCAAAATATGGAATGCTTCCCTTTGTACACAGTTGATCAACCGTGGAAGTGCATGAAGACAAAGCAAGCAGAGACACGTCAAAATTTACTGTCAATTTCCTGGAAAAAATGGAACAAGAAACAGGTATCAAAGCCAAACCAACGAATATGTATAAAGAATATGTGTAGAGGTTCTTTAGCCAAACCCTTCTTGTATATCTCTACTATCACGGAATTTTGCGCTTTTGTACTTTTAAAAAGCTGGTTCCAAATGTTACCTACAACATTCTTACACTTTTGAAAGCTGTTCCAGAGCAATGGGATAAAATACCTGTTCCGATACTACAAAAGACTTTTTTATGGTCTTGGAAATTACGGTGTAGAAAGATAGTGAAGAGTAAGGGTTACCAAATAGAACATTTAAAACCAGTGGCGGCTCGTAGCTAAAATTAGTGGGGGTGCTGTTCCAAAAAAATTTAACCTTTGTTTTAAACCTGTGTAAAGGAAAACAAACATGTATAAAAAGAAAATTTATTTTGAAACTTCCATGAAATTTTACAAAAGAAAAATTAAACATTTCTTAATTACTTTAACTTAAATTGTTACAGTTCAAGCTTTACCTATTCATTTAAAAATGAAATCCATTCTTCTTGTTTTAATTTGCGCGAAGAGATCAATAATTTTCTCCTCGATCTCTGGATGACAACTGAGGAAATTTTTCTATATTGAAAGCATTGCAAGCGCATGAAAACGAAAGCTCTTGAAGTTCACTTACAGTCACAGAATTTATTACTTGAGGATGCAAGGACATGGTTAAAGTTTTCTGTAAAAAAAATGGAATAGCTGAAAAATAATCTAACCAAGAATATGGTGTATGATTTTTAAACACAGCACACGCGGAGTAAAAAAAAAAAGAACCAGTTCCCAACGACACACCAGATTCGGCACTGCAAAAGCGACAGTGCTCTCTCCCTCTCAGCCTCGTACGCTGCTTCCTAAGAGCGCATGCGCAGAACAGCCAAATACCACACGCGCGGAGTAAGAAATAATCACGTTTCCAGAATTTCGGCACTGCAAGAGCCACAGTGCTGTTTTACCTCCCTGGCTCGAGTGCTGCTTTCTGTGCGCGCTTGCGCAGAACAGTCTTGTGAAGCGCAGTTCCATACAAAAATTTTCGCACCTTTTTCATAAACTGGAGGATGGCTACTGACATTAAGTTTAAGGATTATATATTGTAGAAGTATAAAGAAAGAATTAAAGAAAAAAGGGCTCATTATATTAAATATTAAAAATAATAATAAGTGGAAACAGGGGGTGCTGCAGTTCCACAGTGCTTATTACGAGCCGCCACTGTTTAAAACGCAAAAATTTCAGGTAAAATACTTCTGTTATTACAATGAAAATCGTCTGAAAAATACGAACAGCCTCTCTATTCACGACGGTGGTTTGTCTTTTTCATGCGCGCAAACAAGCATTCGTAAAATACACTTACTATAAATTCTAACGGAATCAATAACTCATCAAAAGTAGCTTGGCTGTCGAACTCAAAACAAGACATAGCAATATCTTAAAACATTTATTCAAAAATTCTCAGATTTTCAACTACGAAAAAAGCCAAGCGTTCAAGAAAGAATGTGCGACTGATTTTACCTGACGTCATAAAAATATATCAGCAAGTGTAAAACATAACGCAATTCTTCCATACCCAACATTCATTCTGCCACTCTGAAATGTACCCACGGAACAACGATTTCAAAATTAGCAAGGAAAGTCATTCAAAAGCATAATTTCGAACACCTGCTCTTCAATTCAATTGTTTTCGAAGTTCACATATAAATGAATTATTCATTGTAAAGCCGTATATTCTGTAAGCAAAAGAAGAAAGTGCATTGAATTTTCTAAAACAATTTATTCGGATTTTTTATTCTGACACTCGGGTATGACGTTTCTTTTCTTTCTCTTTCATTCCCAATTTTTAATACTTTTTTTTTAAATAAATACAGTGTCATCTTTTGTGTGTTCTTATTTTTCCAAGCTATTAGGGTTCTGTGTATTAGGGTTTTATTAGGGTTCTGTGCTAGCATTAAAAAAAATTATTTTTCCAAGGTTATTAGGGAAAAATTTATTTTTCCAAGCTATTTGTTTTTCCAAAAGCAACACTTTACAGTTTTGGAACTTTGCAGTTACACAGGGACCGGACCCAACTGTCGCCAAACTTGGCGACTTTTGAAGATTTACCGCCAAATTTGGCAACAAAAACTGGCTGCCAAAACTATTGCCAGCTTGGCGTTATCTCGCCATTTTGCAAGATAGACATTTACCTTAAAGTTAAATAGACAGTTTTTCTGAGACAGCTTGTTAACTGTGACCTTGTTTTTCCGACAGAGCTTCGATTTTTCATTATACATGATGCTACAATTTCATATATAATTTCATTAAAATGATTTACATATATACAAAATTCGTAACAATATTTTAACCAAATATCAGAGCCAAAATACACTAGCAGAGTGCAGCTGCACACTTCTGGTATATTTCGCTTGCCTCTGTCGTACACCTGGTTCTAACAACAAAATTAGAAAATAAAGAAAACTAAACCACTGTGTTTATGTATATATCAGATATGGATTCAGATATATGAAAACGCATTCGGAAGACCTTTCTTCCGCGACGTCTGTACGCACATATGCACCTATATATTTCGCATAACTCAAAAAATGGTAGTCTTACGTTAAAATTTTGTATATGGGCCTACTATAATAACATGTAGTTGTGCACCTCCCTTTTTGATTGCATTCGACCGCACCAAACGTATATATATCAAACAAAAAATGCACAATTTACCAACATATAAGAATTAAAAAGACATTTTTTTAAAATTTTTATATGTTGGTAAATTGTGCATTTTTTGCTTTAAAAGTGATTGAATTATGTTATTCTCAAGTTCGGGTTACTGTTCTTATGCCTTTAGTTAATCCGAAAGCAATAATTGTAGAATTATCAACACTTTAAAAGGGGTGCTAAGCCTAACAATGTCGCCATTTGTTTACATTGAAACTAAGCAGAATAGTAAATTCAGTTTGTGCACCAACTTCAGTGTCTTTTTGCCGAGTGCGACCAAAAAAAACTTTCAATTTTGTGCATCGAAAAATATGTCTTCGCGCACGCCGGCCGAATTGCCTTTTTTTTAAGTAGAAAATCTAATTTTAATTGTAAAAAAAAATTTTTTTTTTACTGTATTTAGTGTTTTATGTTTTTCTGTATTTTACAAAAATGCATGAGCGTTTAAGTACATCATTCCTGGGTGATACGCTAATAATAATACTTGTGCATTAGAGCAGAAGATAACAAATAATACATTTACAAATATTAAGTATGTAATTCCTAGTAGTTTATGTACAGCCATATAGGATGATACACGATTACATGTTATAGCTGGACCGTCTCAAACGCAACTCTGGCTGGCATTCTGCCAAAACACATAGACTCGTCCAAAAGGGGCGTTATTACTCGCTGCGAGGTGAAAGTCTTCTCTTCTCCGCAAAAAGAGAATGGAGAGGGGAAAGTCTCTATTCACCCACCCTATTTTGAGAATAATTCGGTCCGAATGACGCATGCGTGTTTGCGCTCATGTTTGCGGATGAGGCGGTCAAACTATATAATTTGTTAGCTTCTTCACTAATGCACAAGTATCATTATCAGTTATCACCCATACAGAGGCTGTTCGCACATTTTTTTGACGATGTATATTATATTCACAAAACTAAATTATATAAAATTCTTGTGTTTTAAATGCTCTATTTGACATCCCTTATTCTGAACTATCTTTCGACACCGCAATTTCCAGCATAATAATGACTTTCGAAGTGTCAGAAGAGGTATTCTATCCCATTCCTCCCGAACAGCTTTCCAGAGTCCTGTTAGGATTTTGGAACAACGTTTGGATAATGCAGTTTTTAAAAGTCCGAAAGCACAAAAATCCATAGGTGACACATCGGGAGATTTAGTAGGGATATCAGTGAAGGGTTATGGCCTTGATACCAGTTTTTAGTTCCATTTCTTTTAGGAAATTTACAGTGGATTTTGATGTGTGACTGATAGCTTTTTCCAGATGGAGTCTCACAGATTGATGGCACTGTGTGGAAAGCGATGGGATTTCATTCAGAAAAACTGGCGATAAAATATGTTCCTGATAGCATTTGGAATTAATCTTGACATTTTTTTGCACTCTCTTTTTATTTTTAACTTGCCATTATAAGAAAAACAAGCAACAATCAGGAGTCCCTTAGAAAAACTTTCTTTCGATTCTTTGAACCATGTACTTAAATTTTTTTCTCCCCTTTTATGATAATAAATGGCTCTTTTTAGTCACAATCATTTAAATACACCCATGCTTCATCTATTGTGACAGTTGTTTTCCATTTTTCTTTGGATAAGTGTTTCTCATATAGAATTCTGCCGCGTGTCCTGCGTTGAGCATATGCTTTGGAAGAAGACTATGCACACTGCGTTTTTTCGCTTTCTTAAGATTAAAATCAACGTTTATCATTTTGTTTACAGCGGACACCGAGCATTTTAATGATTTTGCAACTGTCCTTTGACTAAGGGAAACAACGTACCTTTGCAATAGTCGAAGATGTCCGTTTTTTCCTCGGATACTTGTTTGGAATTTTTGTACCACTTGAAGCTCCAATTTGACGTTTGTTTCCTTTCTTGTTGATGATGTTACCTATCGACGCTTTAGACATCCCAAAACCATGACTCTCACATCGTTTTTGGATAACAGAGTATGCATATTTCTCTTCGGAAAGAGCGTCAATGTAGCCTTCGAACCACTGCTTTGTCAAATTCGCCATTTTGAATAAAAACAAAACTTTCAAGCCACAGACGATAATTTTGACTTTTAAAAACATAGTACAATTACAATTGCAATTACTTCTTTTGCAGCGAACGATTTTTTATTACCGCTTACCAAAATCGTCTAAAAAATGTGCGAACAGCCTCTGTATTAATGTATAAGCGTTTATTGTGTGTTTGCCTATACCTATGCATGTAAATTATTATTAATTGTATGTTGAAGCCTATATGCAAACGTCCTTGTTTGGTTACGTCAAAAACCTCGTATTCAGCATTATTAAATTCCCGATGCAGCCCTCATGCTCTAGATAGTTGCGGGTACCGGACGACACCCGATTTGTCATACAAAGCCGTCCGGATGTTCGGCTCTGCGTTCACCTGTCACCTGTATTTTACAATTTCTAATGAGAGTGTATTGAGTTTTTATATATTATTGCCTTGTCGCGAGTGAGAGCTGAATGAATTGATTGAATGAGAAATATATCTCTAGATAACATCATATGTCAGTACAAATCGGCAATAATACAAAATATTCCTTAAAATAAAGGGTTATAAATTCTAAACTTTTTATATCAACATAAAACTGTTTCTGAATGAGGGGCTTATATTCTAAATTACTGTAAAATTTATACATTGCACTGTAGTTTGCCATTCGGGTAATCAAAACATCTGCAGTAATGACGTGCACGTAAAAAATTTTGTCACTCAGCCTAAAGACAAGTTGACAGGTGATGATTATGACGCAATTAGATACGACTCTAACATTAGTCCATTGTGAATAATGGGCGGCTCTCAAGGGCATCTGTAAGTCAAGGATTTATCATTTCCTCAAAATGGCGATTTTTTTTCCGATACACAAGGAACAAGTGAAAAGCGTCGTGAGGGCCATCTCTAGCAAAATTGCAGAAATGACATCAGTGAAAAAGCTTTCACAATCAATTTTCTTTTCATTTCTTTTTACGCCAATATTTTACGTTTTTTCACACTTAATGTTTATTAAAACAACGAAAATTTTTGAATTTTTGACCATGATTCTAACTGTCGAATTAACCCTTTGCACTCAGCAGGTTAACTCTCGATTACCACTTGATTTGATTCGGTAACTCGAGAGGTGACTCTCGGTCACCACTCGGTTTGATGTGATTATATAGCGGTAACGATGTTTGTTTACGTTTGGTTTGGGCAATGTCGCTTCATCAGAGCATTCAACAAACCAACAATATAAACCATATAAACAAACAAACTGCCAATCTTAAAAAATAAATAAATAAAAATAAAATAAAAAAAAAAAGACAAATATAATATAAATTTCCATACTGCAATAATTACACACTTACTCAAAGAGACAAGTGATTGCCCCGATGCAAGTTCAGTATCCGAAGAAATATAAATTAAATTGCAAATTGAAATTTGAAAATTACGAAGCATTTTTAAGATACAATGAATTAAAATAAAAACCTAGAGTAAATCACGTTGATATACATAATAATAATACACCGCCGAATTAACCGTAAATTTTATTAAACTTACCACTATTTTTTATGTGTCATTTAATTCGTCCCTAAGCCAAAAATACAAAAAATCTCTGATTTTATTCATAAAACAAAACAAAATATTTTTTATCTCCAGCGCGCGCGACTGTGTATCGGAAATTCTAAAGATATGTTCCTTTTAAAATTATTTTGCAGTATTGCTGCTGAATTGAATTTTATGGTTTAGTGCAAAGAACATGCTATTTAATAAACAAAGGTAACACACAAAACGTTAAAAAAAAATTTAATGCAGAGCGATAACATTTAGTGGCAACAATTTGAAAAGTGAAACGGGCATTCAGAGTGATTCAACGCAAAATCGCAAAACGAAAGTAATAGTCCTTCGGGACTAAATCCCTTTGGACTAAAAATTTAAAGCTTTCAAAAATAAATAAATAAAAATAAAATGAAAAAATTTAAAGCTTTCAGATTTGATATTACGCCCAAACGGACTTTTTTTAAACATTTTGTGTATTCCCTTTATTTATTAAATATCATGTTCTTCGCACTTAAACCATGAAATTCAATTCAACAGCAATATCGTAAAATAATTTTAAATTGAGCATATATTTAGAATTTCCTATACACAGTCACACTCGCCGGAGATAAAAATGTTTCTTTCTGTACAACGTTGCCATGGCTCGCTTTAAAATCCTTGGAGTTTGTTAATCAAAAATTCGTTAAAGTTTTACAAAATATAAAATCGATAATAAAACAAATTCCAAATTTCAAATTTAGGCTCCCAGATGCCCATATTCGCAGCAGGATTACGTTATTCAAAATTCGATGGCTCTAGGTTCCGTTGTTTTATCAGAATGCGACAAAAATACATACATTTATGCAGATTCTTCATTGTTCAATTTTTTCAAATATAACACAGGGTGATAATATTCGGTGGCAACAGCTTGAAAAGTGAAACAACGCTTTTAGTGAATCGACGCAAAATGCCAAAACGAAATTAATACTTTTTCTGGACAAATTGCCCCTTTGGACTTAAAAAAAAAAAAAAAAAAAAAATCTGAAAGATTTCAGATTTTAAATTACGTCCAAAGGCGCGT
>KK113474.1:0-27332 GCA_000611955.2 Stegodyphus mimosarum
AATAGGTTTTTTTTTTGTAATTTGCTCCAGGGAGAAAAAATCGCTAATTTTTTTAATGATATCGAAGATATAGCATCTTTTTTTGCTGTTTACCTTTTGTTTAATAAATAAGCTTTACAAATAAGTCAAATTTGTTTTGCTTCTAACTCTTCCTTTGCCTGATTTTGCATTATCCTTAATTTATGGACATGAGTGTATATTAAGCAGAAAAATATAACAATTTCACATATAGTTACACTGAAATCATCTAGCTATGTAGAAAATTTGTAACAAAATAAATAAAAAATAAATGTCGAGGTTTTGCGAATAGTTTAATTTCAGCATTAAATTTTAATTAATAATTCAGTTGTTAATATTACAATAATCATTAGTTACTATCTTACTAAACAAGTTCTACGTTCATGTCGTAATTTGCAATATTAAAATCGCCGTTTATTAAACTCAGGCGCTTAATAAATTCAAATATGTTTAAAACGAAGTTATTTTAATAAGCGGCGATTACTGCAAGGCTGATCTTCCATCAACAGTAGTTTGGGAATTAACTATGATAGGTCATAGGTCTATTGCAAATAGAGTTACGAATCTCCATTGCTTTTCAGGCTAGTAGTATGCGCTAAATGTGATACGTTCTGGTGTATGGATCAGAGCACTGATAGGCAAATACAAGATATTCCGACTTGTTATTAAGAAATAGATAGAATATCTCAGAAAAATCGTCTAGTCAAATAAGAACATTTATGAAGAATATCATGTTTATTAAACTGTTAAAATTTATCTATGTAGCAGCGCCTTCTATTAATTATTTTAAACCTTCTCAGAAGACAGCAATATTCATGAGTTTGTTTACTAAAATACCTCCCCCTATTAATTTCTTGTTCAATGTTTCAAATATTTTTCAGGTAGGAAAACGCTTAAAATATGTTGATTAACGGTTAGCACTCTTATCATATGCATTTTATTTTCAGCAAAATATTGTATAAATTGGACAAAATAACGGAAACTGTATTGTAGTTAAGTCATATATATATATATAAACATTTGTCACTTCCAGTTATATGATTTTGCTCAGCCTTAGATTAATGACTGAAAGCTGTCTGAGCCTCTTTAAGAAACAGTAGACTTGTTCTCAGGTTTAGTAGTTTAGAACTTTTGTTTCGAAGTCAATTATGGTAAGGAATGTGAAGGGCTAACTGTTTAAGGGAAGAAATATTACCTTGGAAACAACATTTCGAAGGGTGGGATAGCATATGAAGAAAACCAGAAAAATACTCATGCCGTCAATCCTATCTCCAGGACTTGAACCCCCGTCCTACCAACATGATTCATCATTTTCATCCATTCGGCCGTTGGTGAGTCTTGGGTACTAAGTATTAACTTAACCACCTTGGCAAAATTTGGTGATTTTTTACACATGAAAAGGTGACTGTTACTTATCGGGTGCAAATTTGTGGTTTCCGCACATATTTTTTTTTGGGGGGAAGGCTCTCAAATTATCGGTATTATAAACATTTCCACTATAAGAAAAGAAAATGCATTTTAGCAATTTCAAATACAAATTTTAATTATTAAGTAAAGACAACGGGATGCATCGAAAAAATAAAAGACGAATAAAACTCTTCTTCAAATCTTTCTGTAATTTTTTTTCGCTAGTCTTCTCCCGAAGTACACAGCGATCTATTTTCGCTTAAAAAAGCATCATAGAATTGCAGCGACTCATCTTCGTGCGACTCTCAGCAACAACGGCTATTGAGGAAACGCGCTTCCTCGTTGTTTCCTTCAGAAAATTTGCAGTAAAATTTTGTATTCCTGCAGAAATTTTGCGGCAGTTTCTTCCATTACTGGAAATTCCACAAGTTTATACTTTAAAACTGAGGAAAAAATATGACGATTTATTTAAAATAAGCGTTGGAACTTGGAATGTAACAGGAAAAGAATGTATACGAAAATGGCGGCGTTGCTTGACTGAATGATTGTTAACAGGATATACAATAGATTAACAATCTTAGCTAGGCTGTAGGATGAGCATGATTGCCGAAAGAATGATTATGCGCGTGTTTGCCAAAGTTTGGCACATTCTGAAAATTTTTCCGAGTAAGGTGGTTGCATTAATATGTAAGTGCCGAGTCTTGTAGGATCGATGCTTCGGCGAATTATGATGCTTCCAACTTTGTTTGAGTTTACCGGTGCCAATCAGAGACCAAGCGACAAAATCGTTGAATACTGGTAGTTCGAAACCAAACGAATGTGCTGGCTGCATGTGCGTTTTCTTGATTTTTCCCATATATAATGTGTAAATGGCCCAGTTTACCTCAGAAAATCCTCTACGAAGTCATCTCTCCCTTTATGCAGATAGCAGTAGTGTGGTATGTCATAATTAACTAAACCACTGAGTTTATCGGTGCGTATCCTAATTAAAGACAAGGAGAACCTGGAATGTTTTGATAGGTAGTACTAGTTAGGTTATTCGCAAAGCACACAAGGGCTATGTGTCTAAGAGGAATGATGCCCTTGTGAAGAACTTCCTAATGGAAACTGGTTCATATTAAAGCTATTACATGGGAAAAACTACGAAAAACCGACCATGCAGTCAGCCTATTTGAATATGTTTTAACCTAGGTGTAACTACCAATATTCAGCGGTTTTAGCCACTCGGCCACTGGTGAGGTTTGGTAAATACTAGTAGAAATTAAATGCATAATTACACACGCAACTAGCAGTAAATTTTAGTTTTAAAAATCATATTTTGTGAGAATTATATAATTAAAAAAAACATACACTTATATATTGGTATTATTATTAGCTTTAATCTTCGCAATGAGTTTTAGCAATATAAAATTCAAAAATTTATAAATATTACACATTTATGCAGTTTTTAGGTGTTTGTAGTGCTTCAATTTATAGCTTCTTAATTCTGACATAATTTATTAAAATCTTGTTTACAGTTAAAATTTGATCTGCAATTTTGTATTGAAGGTTAAATAATAAAATTTAAATGAGAAACACTAATAGAAAAAGGTTTAAATGAAGCACAACAGTAGATTCTATTTCGCTGCGTGCAAATAATTAGATATTTGTTTAGTTAATTTTAGAAATGTGCAATATTTGTAATTCGCAGTTGTTTTCAGTTCCCCGATAAAATCGAGAGAAAAGAGGAAAGTGGAGAAAAAAATAGACCAGAAACAGGACAAAACTGCCGGGTTTAAAAATCAAAATAGTCAATAAATAAGCTGACAAATCACTTTCACCCAACTAAAAATGGCATCAAAATGAGTTAATAGCTAGTCGAAAAACTATTTCCTCGTTTCAGTTCTCTCAATGGGCTAACAAGAGTTCTCGCAACTTCCCGCCATGCGTGGTCGGTGACGTAGCTCATGCATCGATTGGTTCGAAAAGAACATCCTGTTCCACAACTAATGCGAAAAATAAACTCGAAGTTGGGAGCAAAAAGCGAAGTCAACTCTGACCTCAACTTGAAATCGCTTGGGAGAGATAAGAACGTTTGCGGCAAGCTGCGATTTCTTAATCTGCAGTTCCATCGAAGTCTACTGAACTTGAAACAGGCGATGATGAAGCTGGGTCTGATTTCTTCCTTGTCTGTCCTTCTGGGTTGCATTGCTTTTGTACAATCCGGTAAATTTCTTACTTAATTTCATACCCGAGATTTCAATATTGCTATTCTATTACCTGTTCTACTAATTGTCTAGTAATCTAAAAAGTTGCCGTTTTAATATTGTTTAAAATAAATGATGAAAGTTTAAATGTCGATTTGCATAGCTTTAAGAATGGGAGAAAGATTTGTTTTTACGCGTGAATGTTTTCGTATACAGTGTTCTATTAAGGGGTTATAAATAAAGAATTTTATTTGATGAGTTAGATCTATATTCTTTTTGACTTGATTTTGCTCACAACAGTGATCTCTTCTTGAAATGAAGGGAGTGGAGGTCAGAATAATTAAAGTTATGTTGATTTTATATGTATGACCCACCTTATACCGTGTAACCTTATTATTAAATAAAAAGTCATCTAGAGGGAAAAAATCAAGTAATTATATAAGAAAATGTTCTGTACATATACTTGAGATTTTACTTCAAAAATGTTTTTATATATCTCAATGAGCAACTTAAGTAGCTTATGAACAGCACGCACCAAAAAGTTCAAAATATATTCATAGTTCATATATAATATCACATGTATCTCATATCATAGTAAATATAATCTCATATATATATACGAAATATATGAATACTGTCATGTTTATTTGATGTATGGTGAATACTATCACATCGTTTGTATATATTTGTACGCAACATTTATTTACTTAACCTGAGCATAAGATGTGTAAGTATGTTTTATAAAACTGTTGTTATCAATATTTAATTTCTAAAAATTTCGTTTGTCGCTTGCCTTTTATATTTTGTATAAACTTTGACCTAGGCTTATCGTAAGGTTTTTAATAAAATCCATTAATTCGTATGGATAATTCTGTTACGTTAGAGGCGTTTTAGTGAAAGGCCCGTTTTTACTTATTTACTTGTTTGTTTTACTCGTTATTTATTGGTGGTAATATTTAACTTCGTTGCTCTCGATTATTACAAGTCAATATAAGACACTTGTGTTAAAAATATTTATGCGAATATTGCATTCTTAATTTTAAGTATTATGAAAACCTGAAAGTTTGCTGAAAGATTGTTTTTAGTGGGTAAGTTATTTAGAGATATTTATATAATATTAGAGTAATTTAGAATTGAAAATGATTAAGATAGCCTGTTATAATAGGACAAATTGCTTATATTATTAAAAACAGTCATGTTTTTATTACGTTTATTAGTCATGCTTAGGTAGGCATGGTTCCACTCTTTTCGGCATCCTAAGCTATCAGCATAACTTAAGGTGGACTTTCGTATAAATTAAACACGTTAATAATTCAAGGCAAAATATGCTTTTATTGCGTTGCCACGTTTGATAACAACTTAGTTGGAGCCTTCTAAAAATCGGCGCCCTAATAGGGCTTGCCTATTTTGCTTATGCTTGGAGTCCTGCCTACTAAAACATATTATCCTAGAAGTAGGATACATAAAAAAATAGATGCATACATTTTTCTAAACAAAAGGCGAAAATAAAATTGAAACTTTCTTCAAGTGTTGATGTTGCATTATTAATCAAGCGCTTTAGGAGTGGTCTAAAGGCTTGTAATTTCTAACTTGAATGAATTAAAAACTCATGGCATAAAAGTACATGTTACATTCTATGTAGAATATACTTAGGAAAAAAAATTCCTTCCTGAAAGTTCTTCATATTTTCATTTTTGTAGCGAAAATATATATATAGTATGCGGTAATCCATTTAAAAAATAGAAGGCTTTAAAATACTTAAAAGTTCGTCTTTATACTTCTGTTACATTTAGCATCATTTCGCTGCACCGAAATTATAGCTTGCTATGAAAATACTTCTGAACTGTAGAGCGGGAAAATTTATTTATTTATCATGTCATATATTGCTTTTTGATGCATTTTTTAAAGTCATAGCACATTAATACGAATTTCCGTTCGTATTAATCCCTTTTAAAAAATGGTACTTACGTATTAACAAAACCACCTTAGTAAAAGTAGCCAAATTTTCAGAATGTGCCAAACTCTGTGAATCATGCGCATTCCGCCAACCATGCTCGTAACAATCCATCAGCCAAGCAACGCAGCAATTTACATGTGCGTACTTTTTTGTTACTTTCCAAGATTCAACGCTTTTTTTAAATGACTCGTGATATTTTTTGCCTTCGTTTTAAAATCTGAGCTAATGGAATTTGTCAGCAATGAATGAAACTGCGGTAAAATTTCTGCAATGCAAAATTTTCCTAAAAATTTCCTTAACGGAACAACGAGGAAATGCGTTTGTTCAATAGCCGCTGTTGCCGAGGATTGCAGGAAGCCGAATCTCTGCCAGTCTATGATGTTTTTAAGCGAAAACATATCGCTGTGTACTTCGGGAGAAGAAAGCGCAAAAAAAATTATAGAAAGATTTGAAGCAGAATGCAAATTTTTTTTAATCTCACGTAATCCTCATTTAATAATTAAAACCTAACAGCTTTTAAGCACGTAATCACGGCAAGACAGGTTTTTTTTTTTTTTTTAATGGTAACTGGCAGGTGACGGAGGACGGGCGCATTTCGCGTCTACCACAGGTAAGCAGGTGTATGCCCCTCGTCCTCAACTATCCAGCCTTTATTGAAGAATTTACGTAAGTTACACGCCACACAAGGGCTAGATGGTGATAGAATGCTTACTTTTTTGGAGATGGAGGATGCAAGAAGTATATTGCAATGGGAGAATATACACTCATGTCCATAAATTAAGGATAATTCGGAGTCACGCGGAAATCGAACTCTAAACTAAATATATCACCTGTAAAATCATTACACACATCTTCAAGAATCATATGCAAATTTCAGGAAGTAACCAGATGACACCGATGTTACGTCACAATGACGAGAGTGTAAGAGAGTGATATATAAGGAATACAGGCAAAAAAGTAAATTTGTTCGCAGGCTCTGTATAAGCATTTCAGTGCAATAACCGAATAGTTATGACACAAAGGATGCATTTGGATGATTTTTTACGTGGTAGAATTATCGGCCGTCTGGAATGTGGGCGTACCCAACTGAAAGTATCAGACGAACTTGGAATTGCCCAGAGTGTCATCTCCAGGCTTTGGCAGCAATTCCAAGATGATGGTAATGTGAGTAGACGTTACAGCACAGGTCGCCCCAGAGTTACAACACCGAATGAGGACCGGTATTTGGCAGTTACTGCCAAAAGAAACAGGCGGAGCACAGCCTCAGACCTGTCTCGTCAGCTCTCTTCAGCCACTGGCACGACAGGTTCAAGGCAGACCGTGTACAGACGCTTAGGGCAGATCGGTCTATATGCTCGTAGACCTGTCAGATGCGTTCCACTTACTGCAACACACTGTCGCTTGCGATTAGCCTGGAGTAGAGAGCATGCATTGTGGACACCGCAACAGTGGACTTGTGTGATGTTTTCCGACGAGTCCAGGTTTAGCTTGCAGTCTGATTCTCGCCGGACTTTCATATAGAGAGCTCCAGGTACCCGTTACCACCAAGAAAACATCATTGAACGACACCGTTACGATGGTGCAGGAGTGCTCGTTTGGAGTGGAATTATTCTGGGTTCAAGAACCGACCTGCATGTTCAAATTAGAACCATAACAAGCCAAATCTATCGGGACGTCATTCTGGAACAACATGTACGTTTGTTTCGGGGCGCCATGGGCGCACAATTTGTGTTTATGGATGACAACGCCCATCCTCACCGTGCAAACATCGTAAGCGAATGCCTTCAATCGGAGGATATCACCCGTATGGACTGGCCAGCATTCTCACCGGACTTGAATCCAGTAGAGCACGTGTGGGACATGCTTGGCCGACGAGTTGCAGCCCGTCAACCTCCTCCTACATGTCTACCGGAACTTCGGAGAGCATTGCTTTTTGAGTGGTGTAATATTCCCCAAGATCAGATCGATAATTTGATACTCGGCATGCCTAGGCGTTGTACGGACTGTATTGCATCGTCTGGGAGACATACAATGTATTAACAATTATACCTACCATGTAATATTGGTTTTTTGTAAGTAGGTTTTTTTTTTGTAATTTGCTCCAAGGAGAAAAAATCGCTAATTTTTTTAATAACATCAAACATATAGCATCTTTTTTTGCTCTTTACCTTTTGTTTAATAAATAAGCTTTACAAATAAGTCAAATTTGTTTTGCTTCTAACTCTTCGTTTGCCAGATTTCGTATTATCCTTAATTTATGCACATGAGTGTAAAAGAGAAAACAACAGCTTGTTCATACTTCAATACAGTATCTAGATTAAACTGCAGCTTACTCAATGTTCTTCAGGTATGCAGTCACATAGGCATATTTCGTACATATGGGACACTTTTTATATGTTGATAATGTTTACGACTTTTAACGATAAATATTGATAGTTTGGGAATCTTTCTAAAAAAGGCATTTAAAATCATCAACTTGCACCCGATAAGTAACTTTTGCAAAAGTGTCCTAATTGCGCCAAGGTGGTTGCGTTAGCCCTTAAGTACCCCAAGAATAAATAAAGCCACTTTAAAAATCATGCAAGATATTAAATTCTTAATAGAATCTAAAAACCTGTATATGCAATTTTTGTTAGTTTTACTTCGTATGATAATTAAAGTTACAAAGCATATTTAAGACTGCCTAATGTTGTTTTTGAAATCCGTTAAAACATAATAAACTCTTTGAATAACGATAAGATTAAGAAAGCAGAAATTCTGGGATGCCTAAAATTCTCGTACAGCTTTTGATGGCCAAAATGTAATACATGCATGTAGAAGAAGCGCATTTGACATGCGAATCTTAAAATCTTGACTTCGTCAGAAGCATAGGAGCTCCCCGCTGAAGGATCAAAAGCAAAGTCTGATTTCCTCAGAAACAAAAGAGGAGTGTGCCTGAGGCCTCCTCTTACAAAGGATCTCTCCAAGTACTTAAAAAGCTAGTTACTAATATCTAAACTAGTTGTAATGAATTAGGGTTGTTTCATTGTAGGTACGTAAAGGCGTCACGAAAAAAATCCTTTTTGAGTCCATTTTAAATCATTTTACTATCCGATTTGAGAAAAACAGTCCATTATTCTGTACAGACCTCAAGCAAGAAAATGTGCAGATGGATTCGAGAACGGTCGAAATGGATATTTCCGTTGAAATATAATACACAAAATTTGTCGCGATTACAGTATACTTCCTACAAGGAAATAAAAACCATCTTTAATAAAAAAGAGGGGACATTTCATCCTTGCACGGAATAAATAAGCTTGCCTTGTTTGTGAGATGACAATATCCAGTATAATATGCCAACAAGTAACCGGAGAAGCAAATTTGTTCATACCTACATTCTTGAGGAACTGTTTGTGTAAAAGTGTAGATTTATTGGGCAGCACTTAGTAATTCAGATTGTGTGAGAAATTTAACAAATTAGAGTTTTTGGCTTTGGGGAAAAAAATACTATCACTGACACAATTGCGGTAGTCCTTCACATAATTTATCTTGAGATCACTATGGAAGGCTCTATTCCTAATATAATACGAGCATAATATAATATGTTTCTGAGAAATATGTACATCCATTTGTAATTTCTTAGTAGCGTGTTGTGTTTTATTTTGATTCCTAAAAGTCTTAACTATCTATATAGTCTTGAGAGAAATCATACTGGGTTCCTTTAGAGAATATCACTATCGATGACGTTCAAAACGGTTGTTTGTTTATGTTCTCGGAAATGCTGGCCACTTTCAAAAAAGACTCTCTGCGGGAGATGGTCATCGACTATTTTCATGTAAATGCATTATATATTGCACGCTTACTAGGGAACAAACTCTAACAGTAAATGATGGTAAAAAAAGTGCTGTAGAAAAAAAATGTATTTACTATAATGTATCGTGTTAAATTGATACGTAAGTTGAATACACCTTTGTCTGAAAGATAAACCCTGTGTGCCAATAATTAATAAGACACAAAACACTACAAATTTTACAGGTATATAAAATGACAAACACGCGAGCAGTATTTGCCTAGCAAAAGATGCTTATTTGGATACGATAAAGCACATAACGACTATCTGCATGAGGGAGAGGTACATTTGCAGAGGTCTTTCTACAGGAAACTGGCTCATATTCACACTACACAGGAAGAAAACCAGGAAAAATATCTTTGAAGCCTGCTCATTAGCCAGTGTTCGAGCAAAACCTTCGAAAAACAAAGCCATCCAGCTCTCTCATAAATTCACCATGAAGAGTTCAAAGAAACCTATCCCATTCGTTGGAAGCGAGGGAATCACTCTCTTTCAGCCAATAGGGTTTGTTTCTTTGCAATCCTCATGGTGACGCGACGAGACAGCTGGAGGGTCTGGAGCTCGAGTCGAAATGCGAATATTCAAGAGTCTTAACTTCTTAGTCACTAGTGGGGCCACATAAGAGATTGATTTCCTTGCTTGATTATAGCATTGCACTAAGGGCTATGTAATTAGGGAAGGGATGCCTTCGTGGAGGACTATCTAAAAGAAGCAGACTCTTATCCACGTTACATGCGTGTGTGGGGGCACGAAAACACGCATACAGCTTCCCCGTTCCTCAAGATATAAACCAGATGTATTTCAGGAATTTCTGCTACACCGGGTTATCAGGTAAAAGTTTCGAAACTTTTAATTTATATGTTTGTCTGCGAGTTTTCTTGCGCAGTTTCAATCATCGTTATTTAAGAATCAGCTATAATCAAAAAGCGTACTTAAATTTAAAATTTTTAAAAATGGCCTTTGGATGAACGAAAAAATTCAAAGTAGTTTAAATGAAGGTAAAGAAATATTTGTTTATGCAAAGTTATAAAGGAAACAAAAGAAGAAAATAAATGTAGACATTGTCCATTGTCATATGAAATGTTTGCAAATTTCTTTTCTTTTTTATTGGGGGGGGGAGATATTTTTGAGGTTAACATAGGCGGAGAACATATTACATTCAAATCATTGAACTCCCGCCTTTTCTAGTGAAGAAGGTAAAAGGAATTTCAAGCAGCAGGATAATATTTTCCCCTGCTATATCTGCGTATTACAAATACCATTGAACATGATCTTATGCATTCAGTATAGAACGTCTTATGGGTGTACATTTTCCATTTCATTTGCTTGTTTCAAGAGTAAGAATATTAGCTGACTTGCACTATATTTGATTATGGTGGAGCAAAGTAAACCGATCCTATTATATTGGAATAAGCATCACTGTTATGGAGAAACTTCTCATTATGTATATACACTGCTGGCCACCCAAATTGCAACACCAAGAAAGAAAAGAGATAAAACAACAAAATTTATTTAGTAGATAACATGTTGACCAAGTATCAAATGATTAAATTTATAGAGTTCTGTGAAGTGTGGTTTCGTCTAGAATCAGTAGCCAGAGTAGCCGCCGTTGTTGGAGATCACCGCTGCCACACGCCTCGGCATTGATTCAAAGAGACTTCGGATGTGTTCTTCGGAGACAGCAGACCAAGCAGTTTCCACAAGTTGCCAAAGTTGATCTGATGTGGCAGCTTGGGATGTAATTTGGGTCAATCGTTCAGCAACCATGGACCACATGTTTTCTATCGGCGAAAAATCCGGAGAGTGAGCAGGCCAGGGAAGCAATTCAATCTGGCGATTGACGAAGAACCCCTGGACAATGCGTGCCACGTGTGGTCGCGCATTATCCTGTTGAAATATGGCTGTGGGCAAGCCCTAAAGGTAAGGAAGGACAACTAGCTGCAACACCTCGGAGATGTAGCGCTGGTTGTTTAAAGTACCGGCAATGCGTACTAGATGAGTGCGAGAGTGATATCCAATACAACCCCATACCATAATACCCGGTGCAGGACCAGTGTGGCGGTGCATAACGTAGCTGTTCAACATCCTCTCTCCACGGTGTCTCCAGAATGGAATTCGACCATCGTGATGTTGCAGACAGAAGCGTGACTCGTCAGTAAAGACAATTTCATCCCATTCTGTCGTCCACATCCTTCTTTCATCGCACCGTTGGCGGCGGAGACGTCTGTGGTTCTGCGTCAAGGGTAGACGAAGCAATGGACGTCTTGCGGAGAGACTACTCTGCTGTAAACGGCGTCGAATGGTACGCGCAGACACTGGATGATGCGTTACAGACTGAATGTGCTGTGCTATGGTTCGTGATGTAACTGAGCGATCCGTCACTGCCATGCGCACAATGTTCCTGTCATCACGTGAAGTGGTGCACTGAGGTGGATGCGATCGAACACGACTATCTGTCGTGTTCGTGTCGTGTCCTGCAACCAACGGTCGCATATCCGCATTACAGTTGTTTGGTTTCGTCCAACACGACTACCGATATTCCTGAAAGATAATCCGCACTCTCGGTAGGCCACCATCCTTCCTCTGTCGAACTCGGATGCTTGATCAAACGATGATCGCTGTTTACTACGAGGCATAATTGACCGTTTTTTTTAAACCGCAAGAAAAACACAATTGCCGAACTTGAAATCGTCGAAAACTCCAAGCCTTAAATAGCGCTTTGAAGCGGCGCCACAGGCGCGCGTGATGTGCGTCTGCTCTGAAATTCTAATTTTTTTGCATATCTCACCTCTGCTAATGTTGTAAATTTCGTGTTATTTGCATGCTTCCTTCAGGGTGTTGCATTTACTGTGGCCAGCAGTGTGCATATATATATATATATAATGAGGAATACACCTTTTTGTAATTTTTATATATATATTACAAAAAGGTGTAAAATTCTTTGAATAAAATTTCTTTTAATAAACTTTTGAAGCTCTATGCGCAAAATTCTTGACCAAATAGGTCTCTCTTGTTCAAGTACTATTTTCTAAATTTATATATATACCATATTTCCGGCAGCATAGGAGAGGAATCTGCTTGCAGTCTTGTGGCTGAGGGAGACGATGTACAGATGAAGATAACAAAACATGAACTTGAAGAATTTCCAAGCTTTATTTCTGCTCATATAAAATCATCTCCATAGATGTTTATCCAATTATAATGAAATCCGAGATAGGGAATTGGATAGTTAATATTTCTGTAATATTATTATTGGTAACTTGAGTTTTAGTTCCATTTACATGATCAGAATTATGCAAGAGTCATTTGACATGGATTAATCTAGAAATGATGCAGTGCATAGAGAGGTTACTATTTTTAGAATTCAGAAGGAAAATTACATTGCTAATTTAATCTTTTGCATATTCTTTGTTGTTATTTTTTTTTTACTATTCCCTTCCTTCAAGAAGAAAAAGGCGTAGCGACAGAGAAGCCCTTTTTAAAGGAAAAGCGTTAAAGCAAATGAAGAGAAATAATTTGAAAAATACAAATCCTAAAGTTTTGACCAAATTATTTAGTTACATAATTGCAAAATAGGAACTTATATAATTTTTAGATAATATTTTAGAGTCGTTTAAAAATTTTCAGTCCAAACGTTTTTGTATTTTGCACTCCACATAATTACATTTCTTCAGAGAAGGCTTTGCAAAGCTTTGAAGACATAATCACAATAGAAAATTTTTGCGCACATATTACTTATTTTGAATAATCACAACAAATTTCAAAATTTTCAGAACCTAACTAATTTTTATTATTGTAACTTATATTTTAACATTATAAATTGTATAATAGTATTGCTAAAATTATGGGTTTTACTGTTATTATCTTTCATTTGCATTTCTGATTTTACCAAACTGAAAGGCCTCGCAATACTTCTAAACAAACAAATCCATCATTAGGGCTAATCTCTTGATCTAATCAGCGTGTTCTGCACTGGTGGCTCAGGGTGTCTAGGCAGTTTTTTGAAAAGGCCTCCGTTCCTTAAATAAGGTAACTGGCCTTTGAGAACTGCACTAATACATTCTATAATAAAAATATAATAATAATAATAATAATAATTTTAAAAAATTACACTCAATCATAAAATGAGAGCCTTCAACATTATCTTATATGAAGAGGGTAAAAGGAACAACTGTACAGAGGTAATAATAGGCCTTTGTTTCGGAACCAGTATTCCCTCAACATACTCTATACAGTCACCCATAAATTTTTAACATGCAGTAACCGTTATTACTCATATTACTAATTTCAGTTATTTGTACATCCACTTCATTTTTAGAATAATTATAAAATTCTTATTCAAAATTTTTAACACAAATTCCAAAATCCATTAAAATAATTAAAAATCTTCTTTACTTACTTTACTAAATTATTAGAATTATATGTAAAAAATAGCGTTTCCTTTAAAAAGGCTTCTCTGTCGCTACGCCTTTTACTTTTTGAAAGGAGGGAATATGTAAAAAAAAATAAAGAATATGTAAAAGATTAAATTAGCAACGTAAATTTCCCTTCTGAATTCTAAAAATAGTAACCTCTGTATGCATTGCGTCATTTCTAGATTAATCCATGTCATACGACTCTTGCGTAATTCTGATGATGTAAATGGAACTAAAACTCAAGCAACCAATAATAATTTTACAGAAGAACTATCCAATCAGAATGCAGGGAGAACCAAAACTAAGTGTGAATTAAGATTTCACCCTGAACGTAACGCACTTGCTAGCTACTCGTCGGCCTAGTTGGACTGCTGCTTTCTTCTTGCTGAAAAGTTATCGAAAATGTAAACCTCTTGAAATAGGCACAAATAATGTGCTAAGTTGTTTGTGACTGCAATATATTTACTGAAAATAAAATGAAGATTTAATCTGCCTCGTCTGCCAAATTTCTTATTCAGTGAAGATCGGCATCTCAGCATTCTACGACATCAAAATTTCTGCTGGTCATTGCTTCTAAATTTGTTGTTATTATTTCATATATATATATATGTGTGTAAGATAAAAAAATATGTAAATCAGCTTTATAGTTTAATTTAGTAATAGCTTCTTAATTCCTCTCTTTTTATTTGGTCATTTCCTCTCTACTCTGGACGCAGTTACGCTGTTCTCTCTTTCTGTCATAATAGTATTCAAAAATATAAATTTTCTGAAAATAGGCACGATTAGAGTGCCAAGTGAACTGTGGCCACAGATGTTAACTGAAATAAAAATGAAGATTTAATATGCCTCGACTGCCAAATTTCTTATTCATTGTGGATCGGCATTTCTGTATTCTACGTCATCAACTTTTCATCTCTTTTATTATATTTGACTGCGAAGTTTCCTATTCACTATGGATTAGTATTCTACGCAATCAAAATTCTTCCTCTTCAATATGTCGCCTACGCGCTTTGCCACCAGTATTTTCTACGTCTCAGTACTTCTCATTACAGAACTTCTGTAAATATGTTCTTTTTACATTTATATATATATGTGATTAGATGTGATTCGGATATTCTAAAACTGAATAGTAATGTAAAATTGAAAAAGAATTTGTTTAGCTATACGAGATGACGAAACGCGCTTTTCTTGAATTACTGATGGCGCTACAGACAGGTTCCGTTCTATGGAATCAGCAATAATTCTCTTGTTTTATTCTTTCATTTACATTTTAAAGGGCAACTGTAGAGTATTAATTTACTAATCCCAATTAATTATTACCACAATAGTGCACATTTGCTTTGCAAATTTCAATTCGAATTTCCTAGGAGATAATTTCCTTTACATTCTAGATTACTTGATTGAATTAAATATTAGCTATCTTTGCAGCAATAATGCAGGATTTTACTTTTTAAGAAATTATAGAATTCACTAATTTTAAAGTTTTTCTTCTTGTTTTTCCTTACTTTATATATATTTAAAAAATACAACTTACATATATTTAAAAAAAATCGTAAAATTTTCAAGAAAAGGAAGCAGTGAAAGCCAGTTTTCCTTATAAGGTCTTTTGTAGGCAACCTTTGCCTTAGGAAGATAGCTTTCGAGTGCATAATTAAACAAATATTTAATACTGAGTGAATTTCTTGAAGAAATATTCAGTATTTGGCAAGTCCAGTACAGTGGTGATCGTAGTTGTACAGAGGTTGTTCGCACATTTTTTAGACGATTTTGGTAAGCGGTAATAAAAAATAGTTTGCTACAAAAGAAGTAATTGCAATTGTACTATGTTTTTAAAAGTCAAAATTATCGTCTGTGGCTTGAAAGTTTTGTTTTTATTCAAAATGGCGAATTTAACAAAGCAGTGGTTCGAAGGCTGCATTAAAATTTACCCTCTCGAAGAGAAATATTCATACTCCTTTATCCAAAAACGATGTGAGAGTCATTGTTTTGTGATATCTAAAGCGTCGATAGGTAATATCATAAACAAGAAAGGAAAAAAACGTCAAATTGGAGCCTCAAGTACGACAAAAATTCCAAACAAGTAGCCAAGGAAAAAACGGACATCTTCTACTATTGCAAAGGTACGTTGTTTAGTGTTAAAAGAAAGTCCCCTTAGTCAAAGAACAGTTGCAAAATCATTAAAATGCTCGGTGTCCACTGTAAACAAAAGGATAAACGTTGATTTAAATCGTAAGAAAGCGAAAAAACGCAATGTGCATCGTCTTCTTCCAAAGCATATCTCTCAACGCAGGACACGCTGAAGAATTCTATATGAGAAACACTTATCCAAAGAAAAATGGAAAACAATTGTCACAATAGATGAAGCATGGGTGTATTTAAATGATTGTAACAAAAAAGAGCCATTTATTATCATAAAAGGGGAGAAAAAATTTAAGTACATGGTTCAAAGAACCGAAAGAAAGTTTCTCTAAGGGGTTCATGATTGTTGCTTGTTTTTCTTATAATGACAAGTTAAAAGTAAATAGAGTGCAAACAAATGTCAAGATTAACTCTAAACACTATCAGGAACATATTATCGCCAATTTTTCTGAATGAAATACCATCGCTTTACCCACAGTGCCATCAATCTGTGAGACTCCATCAGTTCAAAGCTAGCAGTCACACATCAAAATACACTGTAAATTTCCTAAAATAAATGGAACAAAAAACTGGTATCAAGGCCATACCCTTCACTGATATCCCTAATAAATCTCCCGATGTGTCATCTATGGATTTTTGTGCTTTCGGACTTTTAAAAACTGCATTATCCAAACGTTGTCCCAAAACCCTAATAGGACTTTGGAAAGCTCTTCGGGAGGAATGAGATAGAATACCTCTTCTGACACTACAAAAGGCATTATTATCCTGGAAATTGCGGTGTCGAAAGATAGTTCAGAATAAGGGATGTCAAATAGAACATTTAAAACACAAGAATTTTATGTAATTTAGTTTTGTGAATACAATATACATCGTCTAAAAAATGTGCGAACAGCCTCTGTATAACAAGTAGAATATTAGCGAATTGGAATTTGAAATTATTATTCTTAATATGGAAATACAAGCTTTGTAGTTGAACTCCGTATTCCGAGTGTTTATTAATGTCTTAGTACTTTTTATATACACACTCTAAATTTAGGAAAAAATTGTATGAACTTTATCAGACCTTAAATTGTGAATATAAGCAATAAAAAACATTTATTTATTTATTATATTCATCTGTATATGTATAATTTACCTTTGTTTACCATTCGAATTCAGAAGCATGTTCAAAATGCTTATTGATCTGTGGTTTAGAGATTTGTGAGCTTGCAGCTGTTCTAGGAGGTAAGACCGCTCAGCACTTAATAGCTCGCCTGAAGTTCATTTCCTGGCCAACCAATTGGATGCATTTGGTTTGCCTCGCATTGGCAGGAATACAAGCTTCCACGAAGCCCTCCTTCAGTGCGTTTTTGTCCATAATCAGTTAATCAACTAATCATTCAGTTAAACTGAAACTTTGTTAAAACTGAAATCTAATTTTAAATCTACATGAACCGTGTGCCTATTAAAAAATGGACCCTTTTTTGACTTGCGACATCAGCAAATGAAACGTTCTTTTCATTTGCAGCAAAATGTCTTGCAATTAAGTTTCTCAATATTTTAAGTACAGAAGTGTCAAAATGAATGTTGTATTCAACATATTTTGATGCCGCTTCGTCAAAAAACAGTGTTACCATTCAACATATCTTATTAACTATGAAATTCAACATTTGCATTGCCTTACCTACTAGCGTATTGTTTTAACATATTTCATTTGTTTCATTAAAATTATTAATATGTTTTACTGCGAAATCGTTTATAAAGTTTTTATATCTCTTAAACGCTTGCTGCACCACAACGGTTAAAGCAAATCCTCAACCCAAAGCTTAAAACAAGACTGTGAATGTTTCAAAACAAAATTAAAGCGATTCTGCTTAGAGAGACAAGATCAAATATTATTACAAAAAGAACAAAATGGTCGCAATAATCTCTTCTCTTTTAAAATACCTACAGCCCTTAATAATGTAGCTTAATCCTACTAATTTACCTTTTATAACGGATTTCAAGCGAAAATGCTCTTACATTACAAGAGATTTCACGCGCCGTGCTTGGGTTCACACTCAGTGGCGCTTAACATCACCCATGTACTATCGTTAAAGCGTTTCTTTGACCTCTGTTTATCATGTATTATGCATATGAAAGAGCAGATTTGCTTTTTATATGTATCCTTTACAAAGCTGTCCATAAATGATACACATGAAAGACATCCACCAATAAGCGAGGTCACATAGGTTGCAGAAGAAAGACGAGAGTGTGTTTTGGCATTATTTTAAAAGACAATAACTAAGGAACATTTGGAAATGTATTTGAACGATATTGCCCAATCTTGTCATTTATTTACGTATTTTTTGTAAAGTTTTATAAGATTAGTGTTTAGCATTACTGAACAGATATTAGTAATAACCCTTCCAAGGTTATTCAATAATTTAGCTCAATGTCTTTGAAAGTAATATAACTGTTTTCTCAATAGCATTTATTATGAGCTTCATTCGTATCACCGTTATTATATACAACTCAGCTTTAGTTATTTTGAAAATATAATAGATGTCAATAGTGGTAAAACATTCCAGTCGTCGAAAAAGTAAGTTTTATGTTTTGAAAGGCATAATATTTGAATCAAATTTAAATGGTACACAAAAGCGGCCAGGTTATTAATAACTTTTTGTTTCAAATATTAGTTTTATTTAAATTGTTAATTATCTTTATCGTGACTGCTGAGTATTATATATGGTTTATCAATTATGATATGTGTATACTGTTTTTTGAAGTTCTTAGTTGTTCCAGTAAGTGAATTAAAAAGAATTAGAGTGAAAAGAAAAAAAAACAATTTAAAATGTATGTTTAAATCTCTAGCTAACATTTTATTAGCCAAGACTTTTTACAAGGAGCCTTTTATAATTTCCGTTTTTCAGTGGAAAGCAATATATAAACTTCATGCATAACTGCAGCGGAGATTAGCGACATAATATATAAAAGCGTCTGTTAAAAAGTATCTAAATTTTCAGTATCTTTTACAAAGAACAGATACACACAAAACCACGAACGTTCAAAACCATCTAGTGCTACGGGGAGGATGTAAGAGTGTTTGGGACACTGACTTGTTCTGCCATTCAAGTTGAAGGAACCACAGGGTTTGAAATCATCCTGATTGCTGCATTAGCAGTCATCTTTTATCTTGATGGTTAGGCTGTTAAGTTAACTCTGCTCTTTTAAAGTGGATTTCATGCTGTTTATTTAAGGGAAGAAATAAAATAAAAATATACAAATTCAAAAACATAGAATGGGAGATATCAATTTATTCAATGGTAGCTCGTTGTTAGTTACAATTAACCTGTGTTAGTTTGAGGTATTTGCAAATATTTACACACAGCGTAGGTCGCAGCCTACTATGTATTGGCCAGTCTTTTTGACCTGTCACATTTCTTTTTTTTTCTGTAATATGCCGGTTTTCTGTTGATGGGCGAGATAGTGACAAAGATGCCTTTGGAACAGTAGTAGTCTTTAAAGACTACTGACAAAGGGTGGTTATTGAAGTTCGATGGAAAATAAGAAGCTCTTAGCTGGCTTGTACTTGGGCAATCTTTACGGTCATAGGTGGCGTCGACGCTGGAAGCTACTGTACCACATCAGCATTTAACATTTATGATGTAAAGTTTATCCTAATTTTAGAACAGTTATTTAAATTTTATGCACCTTTCCTATCTCTTCTAGCTTCAGCTTACAATTTCTACCAGAATGTATTTTCAGAAACGCGTTTAATGCAAATGGGTAAGAGTAGTATTTAAGTTGATGCTTCACTGACTTCGTTAGAGAGCCAGAGTTTCTGATTAGCGCGCGTTTGCCTTGGGCTAAGTCTCTCTCTAAGATATTACTACGCTCGGTCGTACTTTAGTCCCTTGATAGCTTCGCCTACTTAATTGAGATTTAGGGGCCAACTACTTAGAATCCTGATAGCTTCGGCTATATCTTTTAGTTAAGTTTTAATTCTTATTAATTTGAGTTCAAGCCCAAGTGGACGCTTTGCTGTACGCTCTGAGGTAGGAGCAGACTGTGTTGATTCTTATTTTGAGAAATAAAGGGTAATTAACCCTTCTTGAGTCTTGCATCTGTCTTCACACACTCAAGCAATTATTCGCTTATTAGTGTACAAGGTTTCTCACATTGAACTGAGAAATAAAAGGATGGAACCCCACAATGTTGAGAAATCTCTCGTAGTATGCTGGGAATTTTCCGTGATTAGTACAGGCCTGAACATAGTAATGGTTAGACTTAATCATCTGTAGGCTGACGTCCGGAAAAATATCGTGGGTAAATCTTCCCGTACTTTCATTTGGCCATTTTAATTGTCACTCTCAATGTCGGCTTTCTTAATTCTACTTTTTGCTACCTGCTCCGAGTTCTGGAGTTCCACGTCTGTTTCCTCTTTCTGGGTCGCCTGCTTTGCGAGCTCGTCTGCTCTTTCATCCCCCTTCAGGGCTTGTGCATCCAATTTAGTCGGCTTGGATGACTCTTATTAAGTTCTTTCATTGTCTCTCTGTGTATCATTCTTTTTGCTCTTTTGTTTAAAGCCTGCAGTACATTCATGCTGTCTGTATGGAAGCTGATGGAGGTTTCCGCCAAGCTTCCTGCGCATAGAGCTGCTTCTCTTAGAGCGTATGACTGCTTGAAAACCGGTAGAGTAATTGCTCAGGCGATAATTTTCATGGTAGACTTAACGTTACCTTTCTAAACTCTGAAAGCAGCTCCTACCTTCTCTTCCATCTTTGACCCATCTGTGTATCTGTCGTAATCTATATCTTCATGTCTGTTTTTTGTCCATTTAACACTGGTCACTACCGCAGGATGGCAATTTGTTTCTTCGGCCTTGATTTTAATATCGTTTCTATTTATGATAGTACAACCTCTGATCCTTGCGTATTCATTATAAGAAAGGAGTCTATAATTAGTCCTTTGTAAGAGGGCTTTCTAGAGGCATTGTTCTTGCTAATATTTGCAGGGCGGCTGTAGACATGGTCGCAAAGGCTGCTGCGAGTTCCTGCTAATATTTGCAGGGCGGCTGTAGACGTGGTCGCAAAGGCTGCTGTGATCTTTAAGAGGGCGATCCTTTGGATTTGTAAAAGTTTTTGATAGACTCTTGCCGTATCTGTCATCCAGACTGAGCTGCCGTAGAGTGCCATTCTTTGTATGGTCGTTAGGAAAAAAAAGGGAAAGATTCTTGATTAATCTTCCTTTTAGATTCCATTAGGCGTCTGGCATTCGAGTTAGGCTATTAATTATTTGCTAGTCTTCTCTCTTATTACCCAGGTTAGCTTTTTGTCTAATACGAGGCCGAGGTATCTTAGCGTATCTTGATTCCTGAGTGGGATGTTTTGCCACTTAATCCTTGGGGATTTGAATTTATTTTCACCCCTTTTGGGAACACTATCATTTGCCTTTTTTGTATACTAAATTTTAGTTTTTAACTTTCACTACACTTTGTAATGATCTCTAAGACGTGATCCGCCTTCCTGTCTATTATGCTTGTATTATCTCCTCCTATAACTAGAACGAAGTCGTCGGCCTAAGCCTAAATTCGTGCCATACCCTGAATATCCAGATATAAGGCTGTGTCGGCAGTTTCCGAATTCGACCGACAAATTCAAAGGAGTGATAGTAAGAATAAGGAGGATGAGAAATTACCGTAGAACATGGGGTCGCAAACCACATTTAGTAGGTGAAATTTGCAAAAATAGACGTCGAGAAGACAGTGAGCCTGACGAAGAGAGAGGCCAAGCAAATGCGAGAATTAGGAAAACTACTTTGGCACTTTGATATTGGTCATTGGGCTGGAGTTAGCATGAATTTTATCATGCTATTACCAGTACCTCAGATGACTCCCGTCTCGGGGAAACCTCACATGGAAAACCTCAGGAGGTACCGCAAATAGGTAAATTGCAGATGTGTAAAGAAAAGGCCCAGGCCTATTAATAATAGTGTACAGTGAATTGCACATTTAAATGCGAGTTAACTAAGTGAAAGTGAGATATACATGTTATCAGTGCTACAGAATGTGCTCGTGGTCTATAAGGTCGAAAATCTACCAATAGAAAACTCCGGCCAACGAATCGGGAAACAGAGAGCACAGCCTTAGCTGGCATCAATCACGTGGGTGGTCAGCCACCCAAGTCCTGACCGCCGTGAGTGCTGCTTGAAAAAGGAAGCCCCATACTGGAGGAGCACTGCGGTCGTGAAGACATTTTTAGTATATCAGACGCCTGTGGATACGCTGAAGTATCTGACAGCGCGGATTGTCATCGCAGAAAAGTTTGGAGGCATGAATCAGTATGCTGAGTGAAGCTTTTGAGTCAGAACTTCTCAGATTTCGAGTTTTTTTAAATTAATTATAGAGGAAAAAATATAAATATTAATGAATGATGCAGAACAGAAGCTGGATGAAAAATGACTTTTTATAAGCGAGAGATGAAAAGTATAAGAATGTTACCAGATGGACTCGAAGCGTGGCTCTACAGCATTGAAAGCAATTTTCTGTACCAATGTTGATATGATAAAAAGGGTAATAAAATTGAAGACACTTAAAAGGAAGAAGGAAATGTTTTTACATTTAAAAATTGTGCTGGAGAGATAACGATGCAAACATGCAGTTATCTATATAGATATAGCATGTTGAATAGATGTGACGCGTAGGACCTGGAATATCTTCTGGAATTATTTCATAGTTTAAGATCTCAGCAAAATATGCAGCATGATATTGTTTCGACATTGCAGTAAACATTTTCAGTTAGAGTTCAGAGGTAGTCTTTAACGGAATAAATCTTTAAGTTTTTATGGATATTCTTGTTTGTGAGAAACTAAAGGGCTCTGGTATTAAGATTGAGAAATTTACTTCTAGCTTGTTAATTTCCTTCTCATAGTATCTACAGTCTCCAATCTCATGATACATCGCTAACAGTGTGTAGCAGACACCAGTAATCATGCTGGCGGAGCATAACGTATGCTAAGGCAATGCTACTGTGTCTTTCTCCTCGTGTAATGTAAATACGAATCCTTTATAAAGTTCTTGGAAGGTTCTTGCATGGGAGGTAACGTTCGAATACTTGCTGATACTTAATAATGCTTTGAAATAACCGTGATCATACTACAACTTAGACCTACGAACATTCACGTTAGAGATACCCGTTAGTTGGACAAGTTAATGAAAACGCTAAGCGCTCATTTTTTTTTTCTGTATTAGCCGTCTCGAAATTTTCATGGTTTTTCTCATACGCATACTAATAACAGTGAGCTCTAGAAAGACTCAAGAGAAATAATTCTCTTATTTTAAACTGTAGACAGAGAAAGTCATTACAGTAAACATTATAAATAGCCCTTTTATTCGAACGCATAGAAATAACAATGACCCGGCTTGGGTTTTCACAAGCCAAACACGTCTGGCTTAACTTAAATACGTAATGTAAACTAATCCAAATGTAATTAATCTAACGGCTCACAGGGTAATCTAAACACGCAAGAAAGGCTCTGGTTTGTAGAAAACCGGTGAGACAAGCCAAATGGCTAGAAGTACTCAACGCCATAGAATGAAATCGGAATGAATAGTCAGGGTACAACGTGGCGTGAAGTAGGCAGAACACGCTCTAAAAATAACTTGCTTAACCTTCGCTTAAATGTCAGTTCTTTCTCCCTCAATCTGAATAAACGCTTGCTATCTCGTTTACATTCTGCCGAGAGAAGTGTGGGAGACAGTTTGCGAAGTAGGTCTAACCTACCTTAATTGTAAACATTGGTTTGACTCATTTCTCTTAATGGTCTTTATAATCACGCAGTTTTCTGTTTGTTATTTGTTAACCACAAAGAACTTCTGGGAAATAGCAAACATTTACTAGGAAGGGCAAATAAAAAAAAATCTTTTTCTGCGCAGGTCGTTTTCGAAGTTGTTAGCCTATGGGAAAATGCTCTGGAAAATCACTTTATCCAGAGCTATTATTCTTCACTTGCTGCGATATACTTGGATTAACAACAGTATTAAGATATTGTTTATTTAAACTTTCTGGATATAAACGTATACTCCTTAGTTTACATTTTTATCCAGAAACTCCTTAGTTTCTCATTACGCTAACTATTAATATACGAATTGATTATTTGTTTCGCACGATGTTATTGCTTAATAAAACAATAGCACATATAAACTTTTATTGTTAATCTATCGTAACCGATTAACCGAATGACTACATGCAATTTCAAATTCAGATAGAATTAAAACTGACTAAAATTTCATATTTCAATTTTATAATAGTGGGAATTGATCTAACTACAAATCCCTGCTTAGTTCCGTCAATAACCATTGCATACAAACTCAAGCACAAATATGAGAAGACGTCTTATTTACAAACATGCATGCCCACGCACTAATGCCATTGTTTCTTTGGTTGTAAATATTTAAACAAGGCGATTTTTAAAATCGAAAAGTCTCAAAATACTTTGTTCTGTTACTTCAGCCCTCCTTTTTAAAAATTTTATTATGCTTTCAATACCACATTCTAATCTAAAACGTGAGGTAAAAGAATTATGATTATTAAAGCTGTAATAAACCACACGATGTACACTTTGATTAAGAAATATCTAGGCATAGCTATTTTGGCATTTTAAATTTTAGAGATACTACAAAATCTGCCACCTGTCTCTGAAAGTAACCTCAGGATAGTTTAATAACGGCACTGAGCATAGCGATAATCATGTTCTATTAAAAAAATAACATTCACGGAAGACTGGAACTATTTTGAACCATGGACAGTGTGAAGTAAAATTAAGAGACGGAACTTAATGGTTTCATCATATTTTAGGAAGCAATATTCTGAATCATGGTTTGGGAAAGCGATCACATAATCCCACTAGAATAGAAAACAAAAGGTACTTACTTATTACCACAAGGATATAAATTAACTATTATTGCTGTATTTTCCTAACGCCTTTTGAAAAAAATGCTTGAGATTTGAAACTTGCCTTCTACAGAACAGCAAGCAGTGAATTATTTTCAAAATTAGGGGAGCCAACCATTAGAAAATGTGGGTGTTAATGGACTCGGTATTGATAAAAAGTAATCGATTGGAACAATTGCCTAAGGCAAGTTTTTACTTATAGCTTTCTAAACAGAGATTTCGGTAAAATGGAAGGGTCTAACAAAATAATAGAAATCAACAAAAGCATTTTTACCAGGTACGAGAACAAAGTGGGTCAAATGCTGATTGTTTATCAAATTAAAAGGAGTCGGTTGTTTCAGGGTTCCACAGTAACGACTGAAAAACTAGTTGCCAAAATCTCCTCCAAACTTTCACGGTCAACCGGATAACACGTAAGTAACGAATAAAATGTGTTTTTTATATTAGTGCAGATAAATTTAGGTAAATCCATGCTTCAACAAGGTCACAATGTAGTTCAAGACTTTTTTGCATTGCCGGATTTTCTCTTGTTACCAGCCTTTAAACTTTAGACATTAGAAACATTAGAAACAAAAAAAAAAAAAAAAAAACATAAGAAATAAAAAAAAAAAAAAAAAAAAAAAAAACATTAGAAATAGTGCATACTTTTTTCGAGTATTTGTTTGGAGTCTTCTTTCCATGTAAAAGTAATGACTGAAGGAAACGATTAATAATGTTGCTTGTTCTGCACTTAGAAATTTTAATACCATGCATTTCATAACATTTTTGTATTATTGTATAGGAATATTTTTTTTCAGAAAGCGCAAAAATCTATCCTTCAATCCATAGCGACATTTTGAAAGCAGAATAAGTTTAAAAGTAGCCGAAGATATTTTTCATTTCAAATATCAAGCTGTTGCCAGAAATTTTTATTCCAAATCATGTGCTTCTTTTAAAAATTTTTTATCGAAATAGTTAAAAAAATACGTAACATTTTTTGAACGATTACGTTCTGTACACCTTATGTGGCATGAATCAAAATTTTGCTTTTTTAGTAATTTAAATTTCCAGCAATTTTATTCTTACACAAAACAACGAAATTGTTAAAATGAAAAATCGTGTGAAATTGTTGAAAATGCTTGTATTCTTTATAGAAATTTTGAAACTGAAAAATAAATATTTCTTGAAATGATCGCTTATAAAGATATAAATAAAAATAGCGATTATCTGCTTTTTTTCCTGTGAGAAACAGACAAATGTCAACAGATAAGTTCATTGGAAATCAAGAACATGATCTTTTAAGTGGGAAACTTAAGAAGTGGAATGCGATGTTCTGGAAAACATACAAGATAGAAAACTAAAATTTAAAAGGCTAGTATTGAAACAAAAGATAAAATTCTTAGCTTTATTAAAGTATTATCTGAATAAAAAATACGAGTAAAATAAAAAATCGGAATAAAAATACATTCGTAAATGAATGTGCTTTAGTTAAACATTCAAAATCAGCCTTTTCATTTCCATTTTTTAATTTTCTTATATGAAGTAAAGGAAGTATTGTAATTGCGAAAAGTTTTGGTTGTTAGATTTCAAAGGAAATGTCTGTCTTGACCGTTCCCGAATCCATTTTGACTATTTTTTTGCCTGACGTCTCTATGTACTGACAGAATAAAGGAGTCTTTATTCCAAAACGGATTGCAAATTGGATTTAAACTAGATTTTTCCCCTGACTCTGTACATACGTACGTGTATAGATCGCATAATTCAAAAATGATTAGCCGTAGAACGTTGAAATTTTCTATACCGGATTGCTATATATAGATGCGCATCTCCCTTTTTTATTTAAATTGGCAGTACAAAACATATATATATACCGTTATATATCGGATGAGGGTGCATGTGTGTATTCTATGTATATGTTACTCTGAAAGACCGAAATCTGGAGAATGTCGACTTTCACCTGTGAATGTCAACATTCACATAATCGCTTGGTGTATGTCCGAAATATTTTCCAAATACTCTTATTTCTGACTTACACCAGTGAATGTCGACATTCATCATGTACTAATGGTGAATGTTGAATATATGAGAATATTATATTTTCTTCTCCGTAATTCAGTCGCGAAAAAACACACAAGTACTTAAAACACACAATACACTCAAAATGAGAAAGGAAAATAATAGAAGTTAAAAAACTTACTTAATTATACAGTACGTAGTAAATGAGAAAATAAAATAATAGTAATAAAAAACTTACTAAATTATATGATTCAAATCTGATTAATTGCAATAACTTAAACTATTATGAGACTTTGAATTGCCCAAGAGGCCCTTGCTTTTACAACTGCATTTATAGGAAACAGCCAGTCGCCTCTCTTTTCGACCTACACCAGAGCATATCTGTGATTGTCGACATACACCGGTGAGGGTCCGAATGTACAAGAATGCAATGTTATATTCGATCTTTCACCGACGTATTTGGTGAATGTTGAC
>KK113474.1:27378-50236 GCA_000611955.2 Stegodyphus mimosarum
ATATACATACCATATATACCTCCCTTATTCAGGCCTGTATTTTCGCAAGTGTTGATTTTAATTATATACTTCCAATTGCATTGTTTTAAATGCCGAAAAAGTTCACGTTTTTGGCAATGTCAAATTTTTAAAAAAAAATGAATTTTGAAACAAACAACGAGCCTAATTTTTGATGTGGTGTCCCGGTTCCTATACACATATTTGGGAAACTTTTATATTCCTCATGAAAAAATAAAAATACGAGAAGTTTGACTCCCGTACGACAAAAATTGACGGGATATTTAATTTCAAAATTTTCAACTTTTGATGTCATTTTCAGTTTACCTTCAGACAGAGCGTTTAATTAGGTTAGAATAATTTGAGGAAGTAAATTTAAATGAAGTGCAGCAAAATATATGCATAATTTAAATAGGCCATACAAGGAAGTCATTGATGTCCACATCAGATTTTGTATGTTACAAATTTTAATTAAATATTGCCAATTTTTATAGCAATTTAAGGAGAAGTAAAACTATACCATAATCTACATTTAATACTTATTTAAAGAAAACTGATAGCAAAGGCTAGAAATATTGCTATGTCGCCTTCTTGTTTAAAACAGTCTTATTATCCGTACTGGTATATATATATTTTTTAACTGGATAGTTTTTTTTTCAAGAGTTGTAATCAAGGTTATAATCAAGGTTATAAAGTTCTTAAATACCTCACAGTTGTGCATAGTTATCCCTTATGAAATCGGTTTTTCCTTCAGGATAGATTCCTAGATTTTCTTGCTTGAATCCCTTTTCATAATAGGCGTAACATCTGACGCAATATTTTTATTTATGAGGTTCCGAAATAAAGGAACAATAAAAATTATACTCCTGCCTGAAATTTTTATTCTTTTTATGTCTGTGGTTCTTTAAAAACCTTTTTACTGGAAATGCAATGTTTCTGAAATTTCACGTCTTGGGAACTGAAATGTCTCACTAACCCCGCACACCAAAAACTGAATTGCGTTTTAAATATTTGATATGCTTTATTAAGCAGTGTATTAGTATTTTAAAATTTTAGTGTAAATGGTTGTTCTCTTTTTTAAACTCAAAGCGTTGTCTGTAGAAACATTAGACTATTTAGAAGCAGGAGAGATGAAAAATGAGCAATGCCTTCGCTGGAACTCGAACCACGGGCCTCTCGAATACGCGCCGAGTGTGCTGACCACTACACCACGAAGGCATGCTAAAAGAAGGGAGAAATACCTTATATGTTTACTAAAACAATATGCAAAAGTTCCTATTAAAAACACGGGGAAATAGATTTTCTTAATAATTACGTAACAATTCCTAATAATAAATTAATTTTTCAATGAATAATAAGGAGAAGCCAGTTTTATTAGGGTTTCGTATAAAATATCTAATATAAGAATTTAGGGGAATTCATTCTTAGAATAGTATTAATTCTAATGAAAAAGCTGTATTTTAAAAGGGAATCTTACTTCAGTCTCATATTAATGGAAGCAATATTTTGCTCATGACTTTTGCGTCACAATTTTCTGATTATGAAAAACCGTCGTTAAAATGCATATTGTGTTTGAAATCAGTTGTAATATAACGGACAGGGCAATAGTGTAATGGATTAGACCACTGAGCACTCGCACTTCGGCAGGTTTAAATACTGGCAAACGAATTCGCTGCTAGAATTTTCTTAGTTTTCCCCACGCGTAAACAAGTATGAGCCAATTTTCTATAAGATGCCCTCTTTGAAGACATTTCTTTCTGAAGTAGATAGATATCTCATGGGCTTTGTCATGGTCAATTCATCTAAATTTAAAATTTATATTGGAGAACTTCTCTTATAGCTCATCTTGTTTAAATAAGGCTAAAAAAAAACAATGTCTTTAACATCCTTTATTATTGCGTACATAATGTTTTATATTAATTTTAAGAAAATGTGTGCCAACGGACAGCGTGCATACTATGAAATGCCTTGGCGTGAGTCTTATTGTTCGTTGTAAATGATCTCGAGTCAAATTATTCCTATTTACTTTAGAAGGAAACTTACATAGAGGGTGATCTAGAGCGGAAGGAGTTGGTCTCACGGGTGCGGCTAACTCGCATGACGGAACCGTCACCTTTTTGCCAGTTGCTCCTAGTTTGCCTAGAGACAAGGGATACCCGACACCCTTAAGAAGCTCAGTTTATGCGACGAAAAATTCAGTCTTCATCAAGATGCCGTGGCGCCCATCAACTTATTTTTCGAATTTTATTTTTAATGTCGTTAAATGATTTAATTCCGATGAGTTTATTATTTTCGCTGCATGAATCCTGCAACTGCGATTGATGTTTCATCCGTTTTTAAACCATCGATATCAGGTGACAAAGGTGGGCATTATGGCCACTGGCCGTGCTTCGGGAAATTTCTTCAATTGCCTATAGTCCCAGATATCTCTGTGGGTAATCAAAAAGTAATGCATCTTTCATAATAAGCAGGTAAAATCTGCTGATTTAATACGGAACTGCAAAACCATATAATGCTTATTGTTAATGTTTGTTTGCCTTACACCGTACAAATGCACCATCAAACCATGTCTTTGCAGCATATGATCATAATGACAGGGCTATTCAATAATGTATGTATCAGTACCCTATCTTGAGACCCCTTTACGGTAGGACCTCCAATGTATGCGGTTTATTTGTGCTGACTTTTCCTTTAAACTATCTCCACAGGGAAAAAAATCTGATGTATACACCACATGATTTCCTTGTACGAAAAATTAAATTATACGCATTTTGCATTTCATTTAAACTTATTGGATTGAATTAAATTTACTTCATTGGTAGTGCATAAACCACAGTAGAATAAATGCACTCTTTAAAATTCACTATATTTGTACACACAAAAATTATGTATATCATCTGGAGAATTACCTAATCGTTGTTACATATTCTATTCCAATACTACAGTAAATCTAAAACGATGCGTAAAAGAAATTTAAAAAAAAAAGAGAGTGAGTGGGTTTTTCGCAGATGATTCAGTATTTCTCATTTAGTTCAGTTCTCACTTCGCGACAAAGCAAAAAGACATAAAAACTCAAAATATTTATATTAAAAATTACGAAGTAAATCTTAAACACTTGTTTCCTCGAATAAATTCCGAAGTGGATTAAGCATGATTTAATTCACAATAATAAAAGAAGGCGTTATCTTTGTTATTGCGAAGCTTAGTTTCTTTAAATTCGCAACAAATCCAATATTCTCCTGTTTCAAATGTAAACAAATATGTCCGCCATGAGAAAAATGATTATGCGTAGCCGCACTTAAACAACATTTAAATTGTTGATAATTCTATAAATCTTGCATGCAGATTTACTAAAGACTTAAAAACCCTAACCGGAAGATATGAGCAACATAATTCCATCATTTTTAAAGCCAAAAAAAAAAAACCAATTTACCAACAAATAAGAAAAAAACTGACCTCACTGAGCCGAGTAACAGAGTGTCTAGATATATACATAAATTTATAAGAAAAAAACTGACCTCACTGAGCCGAGTAACAGAGTGGCTAGATATATACATAAATTTATAAGAAAAAAACTGACCTCACTGAGCCGAGTAACAGAGTGGCTAGATATATACATAAATTTATATACTTTTGGTATGCCCGATTACAACCAAAACAGCAGGTGCACATCTGCATGTTATAACAGTCCTATATACAAAATTTCAACGCTCTTGAGGCTACTCGTTTTTTAGTTTTACGAGATACATACATACGTACGTACGCACAGACGCCAAGAAAAAAATCTCTTCAGAATCCATTTAAATCAATTTTATAGCGCTTTTTGGAAAAAGAGTCCTTTATTGTGTTCTTACGTACGAATGTCACTCAACTACATCGTTAAATTGCATTCGATAGCGGTCAAAATAGGTATTTTCGTTGAACTATGATACTCGAAATTTTTCGCGATTACAATACTTCCTTTTTACTTCGTACAAGGACGTAAAAAATCTGCAGGCTACAAATCGATTGAGCATGGGAACCATAACCCTTTGACTGCCGAAAAACCCGAGCAGAAACTATATGGTTTCATGGGTGTGTAGTTGGCATGCTGGAATCAATACTTGCGTTCACTGATTTCAGGAAGCGCAATGAGATGTCTTTGGTACGTTTCACGCTTCGCTGTAGTTTGAACTATTACTCAGCAATGAAGATTCATTATTTTAGCGAAAACGACATGCCTACTTAGTAAGACAAACAGAGCTCCAATGCAGGCGTCATATGCTTGTTAGACGCCTTGCTGTTAGTATTCCTAGCACTCTATTTAGCGATATAATTATTAAAACTGAGTTCAATTTATATTGAGATATTTAACTGATGTGTACGTCTTTCAGTTTCTGATGCTTGTGGATTATGAAATTTTGAATTTTATTGTACTGAGTTCCTGAGTGTTGCAATTCTTAAAAAATTAAGTACGTTTCTGTGTGTGAAATTACTACGCTATCATTCATTTATGAGAGAAAATGTAAAAGAATAAATAAACGTATTTCTTTGATTCCAGCGCTCAATTTCCCGATATAAACATAATTTAAAAATGGAGTACTTTTTACAATCCCAATTTCCCACGCATCAGATCTGGTACCCAGGAGTTTTCTTTTTAGTGGAATTTAAACATTTAAGAAGCATAAGAATCTTGTCAACCTTTCGGCCATCTGAGAAAACGAAGAAAGTATCAGAATGAAAAGAGATGAAATGATGGTAGAACGTGGTTATCTTAAATAATAAATCAAGTGCTTTTAACTTTTAAAAACCTGTAATTTTAGTAAAGAATTTATTTGAATTAAATAATTTATTTATTTTGTTGTACGATGTAATGTACTCCTCTCCACCTTTTAAGTTGCAAATCGCAGTTAGGAAATTGTTTTAGATGAAACCTTAAAATGATGCCGTCCAGACGATATAATGGTTAGGGGAGCCTGACTGCGATACCGAAGGGCCTGGGCTCGAATCCCGGAGAAGGCATGGCCGTAACTGTCTGTCCCTTCAGCGGAGGCAATGGTGGCCCACCTATTAGGTGCATCCATAAAAAAGAGACCACCGCATCTGGCCTTAGTATAGATTAATGGACTCTGTTACAAACTGTAACTTTTTTGGCGCGATTTAGAGCCAGTTATGGATAAGCGTGACATAACAACGTGTTCATAACATTTGAGTTTTCGTTTAAATAAAAACACCGATTGATGCTCGATAAGCTACGTTATTTTTTTAACAAGGATATAAATTAACTGTAATTGATGTATTATTTCCCCTTGCACTTTGAAACAGATGATTAAAATTTGGCACTTGCCTTCTGCGGAACAACACGCAATCGATTATTTTCACTGTTATATGATATTATCAAAAAAGTGTATATTAATGGACACAATACAATGTTCAGCTGAATATGTCCGACCAAAAAAAAAGATTGGAACAGTTACCTGAGAGAAGTTTGAACTCGACGTTCTATTAAGAGCTTCCGGTAAAATCGGAAGGCCCGACAAAATGGTAGAAATCGACGAAAGCCTTTTTACGAAACTCAAAAATGAAGCGGATAAAATACTGATTGTTTATTAAATAAAAAAGCCTTAGTTCCTTCAAAGTTCCTTAAAAACGATTGGGCGACTCTGATGGTCGATGGAATAATAAGTAAGTGCCAAATAATCTTTAAAATATGCGTAACAGGTAAAACATTTGTGATAAACAATACATAACTATGATAATTAAATTTTTCAAATAAGCTAGTTGCAAATTTCAACGCTTTTTAAGCCTTGAGTATTTTTTACAAGTATTTGAACAGTTGTCTTTTATTCTCTTAAAGTTTCTATCCCATAAATAACTCCAGCTTTAAGTATTTATCTGTTATTGTTCCGATTTGGGAACAAATATAAAATATTTGTAAAAAACTTTAAAACAGGTCAAGAAAGTCAAAATAATCAAAAGGGCCTAAACCCAGCATAAATTCACATAAATTAAAGTTTCAGTACAAACCTTTTCAATCATAATTTAATTACGTTCTAGAGATCAGAACTGTGAATGCATAATTTAAATAAATTCATCGACGAAAGAAAGCATTTTCAAAATTGAGTGTGAGAAATGAAAATGAGAAAAGAATAGGCAAATGAAAACCGGCAGAAAACTAACTTTTTTCCTTTATGGTAATTATATTTTTTGGCTCGTTGTCTCGTATAGCAGTAAAAAAAAAAAGTGCAAAAATATTAGCAATTTTTTTAACCTGGCTGAATTAGTCGGGTAAAAGATTAATGCAAATATGTGATGCAGAATATATCTAGAGAAAACTTTACCTTTTCTATCTTTCTATTTTCTGAATGATACTTTTTTTTTCTTTAATTCCATGTACATGTATGCACTAAAGTCTTATTCGAAATGCCTGCTGTACAAGATATTAGTAAGCTGCTTACTATCTTTAAGAGTGGTCTCCGCCTTCTCTTTGAATTTTATCTGTTTATTGAAGCAGCACATGCGCCTTATCTCGTTAATCTGAATTAAAACCCAAGGCGCATAACATAAAATAATTAAATACTATTATATTAGAGGATGTAGCTGAAGATACAATGAAAATGAACTTTGCAGCTCTTAGCAGCTGGAAAGTAAATGAAGTTCTCTTCTGGTTTTGAGAAATAATTAAAATATTTGCAAGGTGTTAGCTTTGGTTTTTCTTACCTAACTGTAAAATTTCCTATTACATGCCTCTCATCTCTGTTCAAAGAATACCAGTGATTTAGTTATTTCAGTTACATAGAAAATAGGGCTAAATACTTGGAACAGAAAGTAATGAAGATGTTTTGCGTTTTAAATTATTCGGTCTCTCTAAAGCTTGCATATAAAGGAAATGAAGTGTAAAGGACCTTGGGATGTGGGGTGTAATCTTTAAACCATTTACACAGGAAAGTCTAACCTTTTCAGGAAAATATTGATAATTAATATAATTTGCTTCTTGAGATTGCTATAAATTTTAAATTGCTTCTTGAGATTGCTATAAAATATGTGAATGTTATGTTAGCAGAACAGAACAGAGGATTCACATATTATAATAAAATATGTGAATGTTCTATTAGCAGAATATTTGTAAATCTTAAATAAGTAAGTGAATGTGTATGTGAATGTTCTATTCTTAAATAAAATACGTCAGCATTCTGTTAAATATAATTCAAAACTAAAATTAAATGACATTCTAGTCTAGTTGACTGGAAAGTATATTTATATTTTATTAGCAGTAAAGTTCGTTGCGTAAAAATGTGTCAAGGCACTATAAAAGATTCAATTTCATTTTTATTTTGATATTCATTATCGTGTAAAAAGTTCATTATCAAGTAAAGACGGGTTCCGTTCGGTTTTTTGAAGTAATCAGGAGTGTCTTCGCCGAGACTCGAACACTCTGGACCATCCGATTGCTAGCCGAACATGCTTTCCAGTTCCACTACCAAAGGCACTTAGTAAGCAGGGAAGCTTAAAGCCCACTTAAAAGGGCTTTAAGCTTAACACACTTAAAGGGTGACTAAAGAAGCGGGGACCCAGTCGCCAAATACAGAGTGTAACGAATTATCAACCACCACCATTTTTTTTTTAAACGGGCGCCACTGTAGAGTCATTTAGAATTTTTGAAGTTGGGAACTTGAGAAAATAGCAAATCCTTTGCTGAAATTCGAACACCCCGACTTTCCGATTGTTAACCAGATGTGCATTCCAACAAGAAGGCACACGATAAGGAGGGAGAAAAGCCTTGAATACTTGATTGAGTGTATACGATTCGAAGACAATATAACTCTCTTCAAGTCATTTATTCTCAGTTAAGGATGTAGCTGCTGGAATAGCAGATTTAATATATTTTTAACCAGTAACTTTTCTGTTCCTTAAATAACGTTCGCTGTTTGAATATATAAGCATTCTTAGACGAACATGTTGTTTAATGCGAGTCATCTCAGTTCCAGTTAGCCTTTATGTGAGAATAATTGTACACAAATCAATCCTATTAAGATAATCATTCTGACGTTTATTGAAAAATCAAAGAAATGTCCAAGAACGTTTCCTAGACACCATTATAACTTTTCGCACGACGAACTTTATTTCAAATTCAGAATCTTTAATGGATTGTTGCTTTGTATAAACGAAAGGTCAAAGATTATCTTTACTTAACGAAAAGATGCTCTCTGTGCAAAACTTTGTAAAGGATTTTGGCTTATATTCACATCGGATTATATTCATTCCGGGGGAAAACACACAGAAAACCTGTTCAACTACAAGTGTTCAGCAGCTTCATTCATTTAGGCACTGATGATCAACTCTTTATTGCATATTATGTAATTGAATCCATGGTTTATTATGTGATAAATCGTTACATATTAAGCATGGTAATTTATGATTTATTACCCTCTGTAACATAAAAAGCGATGCACCAAGAAGGAATTATCTGAATGGTACCAAATTGCGTATGGCCATACCTTACGATAGATTATGCAAATGATTAGCTTTTAGAGACCAATAACTGACTAGCTGGAGCTTCAGCGCATTGCAGCGGAACATCCAGATGATGTATAAAACAGGATATTCCAATACCAAAGCATAACGTCCATACGAATTTGGCTCCGTCGACCCACGTGGAACCAATATCTCGCAGACGGGCTCTCAAACAGTATGAGCAGATGCCATCATTTGAAAGAGGAGGTGCAATTGGACTAAATTAAGCAGGGTGGTCAGATTGAAGGTTAGTTGGACATTTTTCTTGGCCGCTGATAGACGATTCATAGAACGGGTGCTAAGGTCACGGAGGCAATTGGTCCGACTTGCACCAGGCGCGTTTGCAGACGTGTCAACCACATTCGACTTAGGATCTCACGGATTAAATTAGAATTGATTTCAACGATGAATCCCTCTTCGAACTGAGTCCCGTTGACCACCGAGGATGTGGAGACGTCCAGGACAGCGGTGACATGCTATCCTGACTGTTGTCCACCACACAGCTTGAAAACCAAGAGCTATGGTATTGACTACCACTTCCTTTGATATCTGGGCCCTTTTGGTTGTCATCCATGACATCGTTACAACATTGCGGTATGTCGACGAGATTCTACACTCCGTAATGCTGCCCTTCCTTTCACATTTCAAAAGGATTAGGACACGGCACACCTTTTTAATGCTTGTCTTCGTGTTTATTCAACACTCTTCTTCGCACACATTCAACTTCTTCAACTTCCGGCGCCATTGTCATATCTCTTCCTAATACAGCGCGTTTGGGCTGTGAAGAGTTGGCGTCTTCGACATCCGTCAATCGCGTCGATCCAATTTATCCTGACAGAACGTGTATAACAAGCAATGTCGCAGGGGGATATTCGCCAGCTCTACCAGTCACTGCCTAGCTGCATAACACCTTACATTATAAGGTATTTCTCCCACCTTCTTCGCATGCCTTCGTGGTGTAGCGGTCAGCACGCTAGGCCCGTATTCCAGAGGTCCGTGGTTCGAGTCCCAGCGAAGGCGTTGCTCATTTTTCCTGTCTCCTGCTTTCAAAAAATACCTAATGTCTCTACAACATAAGGGCCTGACGTGGGCAAGCATAATTACAGATTTTTATTATTTTAATTATTGATTGATACATGTGCACCCCATCTACCAATTTTCTTTCCATTCGGATAACTTCTTGGTGTGCCACTTTTTATGTAATAAGATATATACGCAAATCGTGTAACATTTATACGTTAGTTATTTAACGATTTATGATTATTGTACATGATCTACTTATACTGTACAAACTGAGCAAACGAACTAGATATTGTTGTCGTAGCAACCACTCAACTGGACCATTCGTATCAAATATCTTTAAGTTCCTATTACGACTCTATAATTTTAATTTGGGGATTTGAAAAGACTGGACAATTTTTTCACAAAATGCCCACAAGTTAATTACGAGCCAGCTCCCGTTGTTATGGTGAAAATGTAAATAAATGAAACACTATAAAAAAACAAGTCACACACTTGCTTATAGAAACATTTTTCATCAGTTATAAAAGTATTTTTCACCAGTTATAGAAGCATTTTCCATCAGTTATAGAAGCATTTTTCATCAGTGACAAAAACGGTACGCCAGATTATAAGGAACAATATTCAAACACGAAATCAGAGTAGTTCTGAAAAAACTGTGCACTTCTATTTCTTGATCATAAGAGTGGCACAAAAAAAACAGCCTAATAACTAACTAGACATAGGAAATAATTTGTCACAATTTAGTTTTAGAAAAGATCAATGTTAGTTTTAGAAAAATATTTACATCATACATATAAAATGTAAGTTAAAAAATTTGCTTGTTTTGGTTTACGGCAAAGAACGCGAGGGCTATCTGGCTATGGAGAGGAATTCCTCCATGGAGCATTTTCAAGAGAAAACTAACTAGTATCCGCGTTACACATGAAGAAAACCAAGGAAACGCCCATGCAGCCAGCCCGTTCACCTGGGATCAAATCAATGTCGAACTACCATTGTTCAGCGAGTTACCTCTCAAGCTGGTAGTGGACCTAAAATATATTGTCCTTTACCGTGTTGAAGTAAATAAACAAATAACAAACGTATACGAAATCGCGATACAACGACTTAAACTATAAATAGGTGAGAAACTACTTCGAAAATCGATTTTAGGAAAAAAATATTACATTTATTATGAGGAAGGAGGAAATAAAAATCATACATTTGATTAAATTGATTTAAAAAATATTGCAGCACTTAGGGTTTAATGTGTATGTGTGATGAAAATTTCATGGCGACGATTTACTGGCATTCTTGAAAAGTAAAATTAAAACTAAGTAAGGAAATAGCAATAAATGATGCCTTTCTTTTTTAAGACACGGTGCCGTGTAAAACAATTTTTAATTTTTTTAATCATGATCAAATATGTAGCAAGCACAAAACACAAAATTCAAAAAAGCTATTATTATTATTTTTCAGTCATAGTCTTTGCAAAATCAGATATTGAATTTGAAGATACATTCATGATTTATTTTGTATATGAAGGAACTGACCAATAACCAAGTGGGATGAGGTTATTCAGGCTGATAGTTATGTCATGTGTTAAATTCTGTAGGGGGTGCGAATGGGTTGCTCGAGTGTTTGTCGCATATATTACTGAAATATGATGCAGTTTTTTTCTTTGTCAGTTCTCTCCCAGTACACATAATTCTCATGTATTTTTGCCTGAACTTATCCTGAATCACATTTCTGCACAAGAAAATAAAATAATAATAATAATAATAATAATTTCGACTTATTCTATAATTCTATTAGATTCTTTTAAGCCGCCGAAAAAGAAAGAGAATATTTGAGATAATACAACTTGGAGAAAATAAAAGTATTTTTAGGCATAAATCTATTTTTAGCAGGAAATATATTTTTAGGCATATTTCCTTTTCCATGAAAATTTTTAAAAGTCTTATTTCTTTCATTCATTTTTTTTAAAAAAAAAAGCTTGTTTCTTGACTCTTGATGTAATTTTTCAAATGAGTGACATAAATCCTAAAGCTTAAATATGACATATAATAATTTATAGTTCGCTGCCTAGACGCGAAAATGGTTAGTGATTCTGACTGCCGTGCCCAAGGGAACGGGATTCGAGTCCCTAAGGCATGGATGTAATAATTTGTCCGCCCCTTCATAGGAGGCAACGGCTTACCACCTTTAATGCTACATGCGTATGCTTATTTAGCCAAGGTAGGCTTTAAGGGGTCAGGTACCCTTTGAGGGTTAAAAAAAATCAAATTTTTTTATTGTTTTATATAAAAGAGGTAATTAATAGGAACATTTTAAAACAAACCGCATAAAAAAATTCCCACTAGAACGAAAGTTATCGAGGAAGAACCGCAGCCCAAGGATCGAGGCGTTTGTTTACCTTTTTTTGACAGCTAGATATTTATAACTGCGCTCGTGAAGAGTGGTTATAAACTTCGTTTATAAAAGCAATCTAACATTTGTTTCTTGTAATGGCTTGGAAATAGATATATTTAATAATTATTTCTCACTGCTTTTTCTAGAAGAAGAAAGTAATACATTAACTTTCATACATGAATTCAGTTTGTTTCGCTTGCGAATTATACAGCGTGTGCTCTATTCTGCGAGAGATTTCTCGATATATTTTCCTTCATTTAATAATATAATTAAATATTTGTATCGAAAATTCATTCCTAAGAATAAAATGAATAGGATAGAAGGTAAAGTGACGCCAAAACGATCATCTGGCAGTAGAAATAAGAAGAGAAAATTCACTGGTAATTAATCCACACTCGAATGCATGTTACATAAAGGCAAAACATATTCACCTGGCGCATTTTAAATATATACGCATTACTTTTTTTTTTGTTTTTGGAAACTAACTTATATTATCCATTTTTACAACCTGCATTGTATAATTTTAGAGAATATTAAGTAATTTTATTCAATTACCACTCAGTATGAAAAAAAATTAAACTCCAAATGACTAGCCGGGAGAAAAAGTGAATTCGTGAAAAATTGTTAATTTTTTGGTCAGTGAGTTAAAGTTTTCGTTTCATATTTTCACGATTGTGTGAACTTATTTTCTTTTTAGATGTATTTATACTTAAGTATCCATATATAAATAATTATATCATATATTTGATTTAATATGAACACTTATTTTTCTTAAATAATGCATATTTGCTTGATAAAAACATACTTTTGTCTATAAAGTCAATTTTCTCAAAACTATGATTTTACTCACTGCGCGCAGCATTTCTCTGAAACGGCTAATCTAAAGTGCACCAAATTTTATATGGATGTTTATATGCTAGATATGCTTAATATGACGAACCAGAATGTTCCTTATGTAAAATCTTTTAATATTGTAGCTACTTTATGCCTAAACAATTTGATAAAAATTAAAATTTTGTTTTTAAAAAATTATTTTTGTTGGAAAAGAACATTTAAATAAAGTAAATCTTCGTCATTTTAAAGATACATTATTTTCCTACCATATGAAAAAAAATTGGGTTCCTCTTATGCTTTATATAGTTCCAATGCTGCGCGCAGTGAATTTCAAAATATTAGCTATAAAAAAAAGGCTCTGTATTAAAATATTTATTTAAAATTTCTACTAATGCACATGACTTATTTATTAATCTTAAACAAATAACTAAGAGTACCACAATATGTGTTAGAAATTTCATCTTTATGGGACAATTAGTTTTGGAGATACATCACTTGTAATTTGAGTAATTTTTTGACATATTTTACCATTCAAAAGGTACCTGACCCCTTAATAAGCTAGTTTGATCTAACCTTTAACCCCCGGGGGTCGACGTAGAGAACTCTGCGAAGCTACTGGCTAGGATCTGTACCTAGGCAGTCTCGGCCACGGGGGTATACAAATTACGAACCAAGTGGTTCTGGGGACTCCGGAAAGGTCACTTATTGGCCGGCCCGGGGTTCTGACATGTCTTAGAGCAGGGTGACTCTAGTAGCCCGGGGGTAGCGCCCTGGGTATGCCGGGTAATGACCCCCTGCGACGGGCTCGTCCGTGCGACTGGTGGGTAGCAAATTGACGGCCAGTGACGCCCCAAAATGGGTGCGTTGCGCCTGCCTCTCAAGGGGCCGGGAAAGAGGTTGAACCTCGGCCTCGGTTCTGCGGGGGGTAGGACCTGTAGTGCCTTATCCGATAGGCGGAACGGGGAATGCCACTATGTTGATTGATAACCTTTAAGGCATTCATATTGGAAAATATCAGCTAATTCCCAGCCGGGAAATCAGAACAGGTAAGGAAAGAGGGTGTCTGCCGAAAACAGCAGCAAAAACATCGCGGACGAAAACGTCGCGGAGAAAACAACGCAAAGCGAAAACTTCGTGGTAAAAACAGAAAAGAAAGCACAGAGAAAACATCGCAGTTCTTAAACATCGTGGTACAAAATATCATGGTAGAAATGTAGAGACATTAGGTTATTTAGTTAGACATGAAAAATATGTAATTCCTTCGCCGGGGATCGAACCACGGACCTCTGAAATACCGGCTCAGTGTGCTGACCATTACACCACGAAAGCACGCTAAGAATGTGGGAGATATACCTTATATACTCCCCTTTTTAAAGGGCGACTAGGGTTTTAGGGGACCTAGTCGCCAAATCCTGGGTGTGGAGAGTCATCATCCACAACCTTTTAGTTCGGGCGCCAGTGTAGAGACATTAGGTTATTTTGGAATCAGGTGAGATGAAAAATATGCATTGCCTTCGCCGGGGATTGAACCACGGACCTCTGAATACCGGCTCAGCGTGCTGACCATTACACCACGAAGGCACGCTAAGAATGTGGGAGATATACCTTATAGAAAATAAAGCGATTAGAAAACTTCGCAGTTTAAAAACACCGTCGTCGAAAATATCGTGGTAAAAAATAAAGTACCTACAAATCACCGCATAACGATAACATCGCACACACGCGCATTTCAGGTTTTAAAAGTTGTAAATGCATGTTCGTATAATGATTTGGGAGAGCAAGAAGGAAAGAGGAATATTTTTACGTTAATAGTTCATATTTTTCAATGATTTAATAACTTTTTGCTGAAAAAGTAGTAAGGAAACTTACACATTTAAAAATTGAAAATGACTAGAAAATTAATGCAACTTATAGCTCCTAACAGAATTTTAAATTGACATAGTTAATTAAATAAACTAATCTCTTCTTAGTATAATGTTTTACTCATAATATTTCATGAGAAATACAGCCTAAAAATGCTTACAAAAAAGGAAAATAAATAACTGCATCAAGTTACATCTATAAAAATTGCTTAGTTAATTATGAAATTACTTTCTTTCACGTTTGTTAATCTGATATTATTTTGGTGAAAATTATATCTTGTTTCGTTTCCAGTTATTCTTAAAGTACCGTTAACATTTCTTGTGCTTCCAAATCTTTATGCGAACATGCATTTACAACTTTTAAAACCTGAAAAATGAATGTGTGCGATTTTATCGCCATGTGCTGATTTGTAGGTGCTTTAATTTTTACTACGATATTTTCGACGACGATGTTTTTAAACTTCAAAGTTTTTGAACCGCTTTATTTTCGATGACGATATTTTGTACCACGATGTTTTAGAACTGCGATGTTTTTTCTTTGCTTTCTTTTCTCCCACGATGATTTATTTGTACCACGACGTAAGGCGAAAAGCCTTGCGTTGTTTTCTCCTCAACGTTTTCGTCCGCGATGTTTTCGGCTGTAACCGGAAAGAGGGCCTATCGGCCATAGCGGAAAAGTATCCTATCATCAGACGTTTCCTGACTCTCACCCCTAGGAGACAAGAGATAAACAATGTGAAAGAAGTGCAATATGAAATTTAAATATATAAGGTAATGTATCGAATATCAAATAAGAAAGAATCATATTGCAAACAATAAGTACTGAAATAGGCAGACATATGAACACAGTGCTATTTACAAATATGTTATATATAGTGTGGGCTATGTAACGAAGTTATGGTCTTTCATTCTATCAACTGTAAATGGTGTGATACTGAAATTTTCCGGAATGCAGATATAATTCAAGGCAGCATTAAAACTACCCATGCCGCAACTTAATCCTTTATTGAAAAATTTGCTGTTAAGTTTATGCAAATACTTGTCAATGTAATCTATCTGCAAATCATCATGAAGCAATTTGTTTCTTATACAGAAGTGAGCTCCCGCGATTGCGCTCAGTATTTTGCTATGTGTCCACATGTAATTTGTTCAAATCCGACGTAGTGGAAGCCGCCCAAACTGCGGTTTCCCACCTATTAGGAGCTTTCATAATGAAGTAACCACTGATTCCGGCCGTAGTAGGGGCCATTGCCTATGAACGACTAAAGCCCGCCATTGAAGGAGGAAATATTTAGCTTTAAAATTATGCTAAGAATGAAGAAAGAAAACTGTGATGCAATAAAATGATTAACGCAAGTTTCAGTTACTGTTAAACCGCAAATTTCTTACTCACAGGAAAATGAGTTTCGAAAAGTGACTGTATTTGATGTTGCGAGATAGCCATTGTCGTCTACCAGTCAATCACGATCACCTGACTTTGACTCAACAATGAAAATTACTCTTTGGTATATCTTAAAATGTAGTTGAATTACAAGAATTCAGTTTATTATTCTAATTAAAACTAATATTTATTAAAATATTTCAATCTACTAAAACTTCGCCTTAAACCTTAGAATTTTTGCCCTTTGTAGGTAGAAAAAAAAACCCGTACTTACATGAAAATAAAAACCACTTTTTAGTCCAAAGGGGTTTTGTCCCTGAAAGACAAAACCCCTTTTCGTTTTGCGATTTTGCGTCGAATCACTCTGAATGTCGGTTTCACTTTTCAAATTTCTAACGATAGACTCAATTTAAAATTATTTTGAGATATTGCTGTTGAACTAAATTTTATGGTTTAAATGCGAAGAACATGATATTTAATAAATAAAGGTAACACACAAAATGTAAAAAAAAACGCCCTTTTGGACGGAATTCAAAATCTGAAACCTTTTAGATTTTCTTTCTTTTTTGGGGGGGATTTTTTTGTCTGTATCGAATGTTTTAATAAATGAAATTTTAGAATAGCAGTGGAGTCTCCTACTTTATAGAATAATTACCCTGTTTAAATATCATTTAAATACTGAATAAAGCACACACGTAATTACCATATATATTTTCACAACTAAGGCTAATTATAATAGCCATGCCTAGTTGAACCATTTCAGTTTATAACTGCATCCACTATACAGGTTACTGGTAAGCCTGAAAACTAATAAGTTATAATACATCATTAATTTTTGTTTCTAATTGTCCGTCTCTACCTTAGACAAATGTTGCATTTAATTAATTTACCTTTCAATCTAATCGAAAACAAACGAATTCTGATCAGAACCATGCTTTACTAAATATTCACTTACATTTTAATTTTCTTTTAAATTTATCCTGAAATGTAAAGGAAGTCTTATAATCAAGGGAATCTTATTTTTGAGTAAATATGGTATGTACGAGTAAATATCTTCGAGTAATATGGACGTATAGTATGTTCGAGTAAATATGGACGATGGTTTACCGGACGAAAGATAGATTTTGGTAGCTTCGAAATAAAAATTTTATTCTATATGGTTATGTGAAAATACCATTATTTTAATAATAATCTTTGGAAAATTAAATACTCCATAGAAATTTGATAGTTATATTTAGGTAGTTCTACTGGATTTTGAAATTCTAATCCAAATATTTCTAGATACATATTTAGCAATGATTGGCAAAAAAATTGTAAACTAGAGTTTAGAAAATTTTATTACTGACAATCTTTTTTTAAAAAATAATTTCTTTGATATAACATTTTCATCCAGTCTTTTTTTAATAAAGTTCATGAAGTTTACTGTGAATAGGATTCCAAAATTTACACCGTGTCTCGTTCCAAAAGTCTTCATAGAGAAGATGTTAATAATTCTTTGATCAAGAATTATGTGTCGATTTTTTAGTAATAAGCTTTGCTAATATTAACGGAAAATTATACAAAATGTAAGTAAAACAGAAATAAATATTAAAAATTTGCTGTCAGATTATATTTTTAATACTGCAGTAAAATTGAATCTGCTTGTACTCAGAAAATCCTCCCGAAAACGTCACTTCCTAGCGCTAGCACCTTGTATAGCCGATATATGGCCACTCCTCTGTTTCTTCTATTTCTAAAAGTTTATTTTATTTTTTATTTTTATACGATTTAAACAAATATTTTGTTAAAAATATTTACAATATGTTTTTCCCTTCTAAAACACAGGGGCTTTGAAACTAAAAATGTGAAATGGCCTAGTTTGGTTTTAATTGATTCACTATTGCATTAGGCTGCTAGGGCATTTATCTTTCATCCTTTGCAAACTGCCAGTTCTCAAAAGCATTGCCAACTGAAGCAGTATACATACTTCTTAATATGTATATACTTGGACTCGATCTCCTCCAAATAATAATTTTATCCTCTTTTACATTTGTTTATGTTTTTGATGCTGTAATTTTGCAATTTTTCACTGCTTACATCGGCCTGTATAGGAGTAAACTTGTATAGTCTTTAGGTCATTTTGAAGCAGGAGACATGAAAAATGTGCAATGCCTTTGCCATGACTCGAACCTGGACTTCTGGAATACGCGCTGAGTGTGCTAGCGTTACACCACGAACGCATGCTGGAAGGAGGGATAAAATATCTTACATAGTCCCCTTTTTAAAGAGCGACTGGGATTATGGGACCCAATTGCCAAATTCTGGTGAATGGTATAGTTAACGTTGGGTGTCCCACTATATTTTCACCTGAACGTGGTGACGAATTATCGTCCACCGCCGTTTTTTTCGAGTGCAACTGTAGAGTCATCAGTTTCTTTTTTTTTAACAGGAGGTGAAAATGTGCAATGTCCTCTTTTCTACCCGAAAATAACCTCTCGAATATGTGCCGAGTGTGCTACCGTTACACCACGAAGGCATGCTGGAAGGAAAGAGAAAATACATTATAGACTGATAAAGACACCGATTGCTTTGATTGGTTTTCTGAGAAGTTTCAAAACTTTAATTTGTTCATAAACAGGCTGACTTTTACTACTTTCATTGCGCCAACTCCTTGATGATGATGGAGCGAAAGATGTAAATTTCTTATTTCATTTTTGGTTTTGGAATGTTTTGCCCTTTTATCTTGCAGTTTGCCACTGTGCTTCTGGTTTTGCATATGGTTTATTCCGAATTGAATATGGGATGAAATTTTAAACTATTATTTTGTTTTATTTTGCATTATTGCCATAACTTTTTGCTGCTTTCAGCAAGCAAGAAGTTTAAACTGAGTTTAATTTAACTGTTTTTTGTATTTATTTATTTATTACTTCTCAATAATTCTTATCTACATATTTTATTGTTTAAGAATGCCTGTAGTTGATTTAATTTATAGCACAGCTAACTTGCTCAATTTATATTTGGTTGGTTGGTGTCGTGTCCTTTGAGAAGTCAAATGGATCCATGCGTCGAAATCACAGCTTTTGCCAGTTCCCCAGTCTTTTCACTATACAGCTCTTCCTAAAAAGGAAATTCGCCCAAGCTTTGCAGAGCTGCAAGCATTGCCGGACAGGTGAAGATGTATTCTGGAGAAAGCTCTGTTTCGGTGCAGTTTCTACGAGTTCTATATGATCTGGTACCATCTTCAATAATTTTCATTCCTCTGAAATAGTAGCATGTTCTCAATCTAGAATGGTCATTGTAATTTCTCTGTTTGTACTAATCTCACGTATCTGATGGTCTTTCTTAATAGATTTTTCTTTTGAGTCTATATCTGGGAGTGGAATTAGCACCTTCAAGAGTGACGGTGATTGAGTTGTTGAGATTCCTTGCCTTTTTAGCCCGTTCATCGACTGCCTCGTTTCCATCGATTCCAACTTGTGTAGGTACGCATTGCATAGTGCATATCTTTTCCATCCGGTTGATTGTTTCTAGGTGTTGGTGTACATCATGGGTGAGTCTTGAATGTCCTTGCAGTATTGCCTCTACGGCAGCCTTAGAGTCACAGTAAATTACAAGTCCTCTGGCTTTATCATTATCATTTAAGTCGATGTAAACTCTCAGGGCCTCCTGGATTGCTCTAAATTCGCATATGAAGTTGGAAACGATGTTGCCTGTTCCATGGCTTTGGAGTATAGTTACCCATTTGGTAGAGAGATGTGAATACCAGCTCTACCTTGTTGACTAGTTTCATCTGATGAACCGTCTGTGTAAATTTTTACCAAATCAGCTTCCAAAATCGACTCAATTCTTCGAGTACTTTTTGCCTTGATAACTGCTTCAGTTTCCTTTTTTTTGTACAATGTTCCACCAGATCGAAATTTATTTTGGTGTTAATGCGGATGTAAGAGGTCAGATTAGCTCTTGAAGGATAGTGTAGATGCCATGTTTGAGAGCAATATTTTCTCTGATCTCTTTGTCATATTTCAGAATAGATGACCTCTTAAGTCTTGATTTGTTGTTCCAGGTTCGAAAAGTACTTCTGCAGATATGCTCCATGCCTCGGCTCCTGGCTTTGTTTGTAAACTTGAGTGTGAGATATTTCCTTTTCTGTAAAAGAGTCGAAGTCCACACTCCTGTTCTGTCTTAATGTTGCCGGTAGATGAAACAGCTCCAGATATTATTTTGGCTGCTCCTGCCTGTATCTTATCAAGTTTCCCCAGTGCAATTTCAGAAGCATGAACCCAAAGAGGTGCCGCATTTTCAAGGTTTGGTCTGGAAACCTTGTATGTCAGCAAATTAAAGAAAAAAGAATTTATATTTCACCTGAGTGATAATATTTGTAAACATTTGCTCCACTTTTATAACTAATGGAAGATATTTCTCACTCCCCTATGTATGTCAGCGCAGTGGCGTTCATGTGAGAATTTGCCCTTGATTTTTTTATTACAAATATTCGCCTATTGCATAAATATTTTAACAGTGGCACAAGCCATATTTCCTTTTTTTAACCGTTCCTCTATATAGGAATAAACCTTGAAAAAGTATGAATATTTGCATAAAGAATTAGATTGGAGTATTTCATTATAACAAAGTAGTCCACGTCTGCTATATAAAAGAGAATTGTGCCATTGTGAAGGACTTTCTAAGAAAAACAGAGTCATATTCATGTAACACATGGTAAAAATCGAGACCACCCCCAGCTAGCTATTTCAGTGAAGCTAAATTTGAGGACTGGATACACAATGAACTAATAATGGCTTCTTTATTTAAATTACTCTGTCCCCGCTTAGCCCCCGACATTGTCTTAAATATAATCGGTTTTGTAACAATATAATAAAGAAAAAAAAACTGAAACGATTCTGATGAATACAATATACGATAATTTTAAAATATTAACGTTCTAACTAAAGAATTTATGGTAGGGTTAAGCATTACTGATTGTGAACAGTATTTCCTACATCAATCTTTCTTCAGTTATTTTTCAGTAAAAGCTAAGAAGTTTATTTAGTTTTATGTATTTATTTACAATTATGAGTTTTGGTATCATTTAATATAGATATAAATTATTTAGGTTTATGTGTAAATTGTCTAAAACTTGCTGTAGAAATCTCCTTCAGTTAACCCTAATGCTTATAATTCTTTTGGTTAATATTAGAGACGAAAATCCGTTTACCCTTAAAATACCTAAGTGACCCTATCCGGTAGACTGGTTAAAAATTCCCCGTGCAGGCAGAAGGTTACTCAAGTTCAGTGTCCCGTTTACTTATGCAATAGAACTTTGGTTTCCTCCAAGTTTCCTAATGTGGGTCAAAAAAATATTTAAGTTTTTCCAACATCTAAGCGGTCAAGTATTTCATTCATATAGCAGACCTGTTGCTGCGCTATGATGGTATGTATTCTTGAGAGAAGCGGAAGAAAGTAATGTGTAGAATGGTTTTGGAACATTACGTGTATTACCTTGATTATCGCTAGATGAGAAAAAAACGATTGAATGTAAACTCTGTATTTTTCTAAGTTGACTGAATTCGTAAGAAGAGTTCAAACATATCGCTTGTGCTTCCGTTGGTCATAAAACTCGATTGATGCTTAGCGAACGAAAAGAATTATAGTTCAAGCGTTTAGAAAGAGGAAGGAAGTATTTAATTGTTGTTGACTAAGTATGCCTTGTCTGACCTATAGTGAACCCAAAACGAAAGAAATGCCTTTGGGCAAGGAGCGGAAGATACGCCTGTCGTTGGCAACAGCTTTAAGCACCTTACAGGTGACAGTGCGATTTAGCTCAGTTCCGCCCCCAATTTTGAGTGACAGCACCCCGGAGGGGGGGAAGGGTCCGAGGATCTCCCACCTCTCTTCCCTTACCACCAACCTCTCGAAAGGACTTTCGTCTCGCCGAGTATTTAGAGCGCCCCCATGCCGCACGGACGCTATACAACGGACGGACAAACATGCATGCCTTCTCCGGGATTCGAACCCGGGCTCTTCGGCACGGTTGGGCTGCAGGAAGTATTAATAGTAGTAAGAAGTAAGAGAAAGAATTAATTTTTACTGATTTCTCCTAGAAATGAAAAGATTATGTGTGTTAGTAAAACATTTCTAAGTTCGAAATATATGTTTTCAAGTATAATTCAGTAATATAAGGCCATGCTGTGCTCCTGTGGTTTTTATGATAATAAAAAGTATTCGCTTTTCAAACTGTGCGCCTAGCATTACTTTTACGGTTTACACATATTTTTAATCTACACTTATTCATGGTCCTATGAAACTTTTTTTTTAATTCGTAACAAATAAACTATGTAATAGAAACCAAATTTTATTATATTAAGATAAAGGTAAAATCACCAAGTCTTTTTTTCACGTGTTTCACAAATGCTCAATGTGTCCGCGGTCATTGATACTGCAGACGTCTACGGGATAATTCGTTTCATCCCACGTGCGTACTGGTTTACAACCGTCGACCAGAACCACAGCACTGGTGATGCGGCTGCGGCGACCTTAAAGATTAGCGGCATTTCGGGGTTTGCTTTATTTCATTATAGCAAAGCACTTGAGGGCTGTATGCCTGAAAGGAGGGATGCCTTCGTGGAGGTCTTTCTAAGGGAAACTGGCTCATATATACGTGAAGTAAACGTCTATGCAGTCAGCCTGTTCGCCGGGATTCGAGCCCCGAACCGCATAACCAGTGTTCAGCGACTTTACCACTCGGCTACTGGCGGACTTAAGATTAGTGGAGGATGGAGGCATAATAATAGCAAACTTGATAAATTTCCACAAAAAAAAGTCTAATGGTGTTTAATCCACAGATTTGGTGGCATCCGCATAAATGCTTCATCTCCGTGTCCTATTCGTTCTTAGGGATTCTTAG
>KK113475.1:0-12303 GCA_000611955.2 Stegodyphus mimosarum
GGAATTTATTAAGATATTACTGAATAAATACAAATAGTTACATTGGTGGCGGTGTGGTGGAAAAAATAAAATTTTTATACCGTTCCAAACAGTGAGGTTAACATAGTAGATACATTGTAGGCATAGTAAAAAGAAAAATTAACTGTTAATAGTGTAACAAAATACAATGTAACTAAATTGGTGTAAACTTTAACACTGGTAAACAGTACAGCAGAATATATGTAACTAAAATAGTGTAAACTTAATTAAGCAAGCTCAGTACTTTTAACAAGTACTCATAAAAACATTATAGTAAGAAATATGAATTATTGCAATTATCAAAACAAAAATAAACCAATTCAAGCATTAAATAATTTCAATGCCACCACTACTAGCTAAAAGGAATTTTTAAATATACTGGACCAAAAAAAAAAAATTATTTCAAGTTAACATGGCACCATTTTACTTGTTGTATTACTTTTAAATTTAACATTATTAATTTACTCATGGGCCATGATCGTACAAACATAATACTATCATTGCCAGAGTAATCATAACAACACTAACTAATACACTGCAAAAGGTGAGAGGTGTGACATACATTGAAAACAAAAAAAATTGCAAAATATTTGTGTATCAAACAAGTATAGTTATCAAAACCATATCAATAGTACAATATAAGTGTAACATTTACGTGTATTGGAATTATTTCTATTTGTGTTGTGTTACAACATTAGGCAAAACCTGTTCAATAAAAATTTGTAGAAAATTGATCCAGTGTTCTAAATTAAGAGTAAAACAAACAAGTTTAGGAAAATTTAAGCTTAACATTTATTTGGAATTAAACAACAAATTTCGACTACATTGTTATACATTCTAGAGGTGGTGTGACAGGTCAGTCCACAGGTGTTTTACAGAGAAACTGGTTTAAAAAATGAACATACCTTTTCTATACAAATTCATCTAAGAAAGGGGGACCCCACAAAAATTTACTTGATAAAAAAGAGCGCCATTAAGAGGTGACAGCCAGATGGTGGAATAAATGAAAAGCCATAGTTAGATATCTATAAGGAGAAAAAAATAGATTTTAGTGGATACTATAGGAAGGAAAAACTGGGCCTTCCGCCCTTTTATTCTTTAGCATGGTCCTCCATAAGCTTCCAATCCTTGGTTGTTTCCTCTTCAAAAAATCCAGGAGCCATTTTTTTTTTTCAGTCAGGTAAAAGCTAAATGTCTTGCTTCTCATCTGTCTTCTGATTTCCCTCTCGAACACCGCTACCGGGTCCTTTTCTTCTTCTCACCAGCCCCCGGCTTGGCAATGTTTGAGGTTCCAAAAGTCGCGAGTTGTAAGGCAACCCTATGAGGAGTATCCAGAGCAGAAGGTGGAAAAGTCTTCAGAGGAAACCCGCAGTTGGCAGAAATCCCGAACTAGAAGTTTTGCATTCAGAGCATGGGGTCAATCAACTATTCGCCACAATGAAATACAGTCCAGATGATAGCCTGACACACGGTGTCACTCTTACATGGGTGGAAGCCTAACAAACTCCAAATCCCCCTTGTGACAAAACTCTGCACAGCACAAATGCATACAAAAAAACCTTTAGAGAAAGGTTGCAAAAATGAGCTTTTGGCTGCAGAATTCCCAGACAACTGTCTGCCTGTGATAAGCATTCTGAGAATCAGAAGGTATGTTTTTTCTCCAGGGAATTTTGAAAACAAGTCTGTAAAAAATTGTCTTGTGAAAATGAATCGCAAAAATCTGGCATTTGATTACCTAAATTAAATTAAACACCGAAGAATGTTTCTAGAGTTGAAATATAATAATTACACAGCTTATGTTTCTTCAACACCATAAACGACTTTACCACCAGAGTCGGAAAATATGGATTCAAAACTTTACCAGAAAGAGGGGTACGTTAAATAAAACTTATTAAACTTTATATACCAACTAGTGCAATAAACAGAGAACTCTAAAATTTAAAGTAAAAATGATCTTAGGGGTCAACCTAACCAGAAATGAAACAAACAGTACAAAAACCAAGCTAAGATTTTGAGTTTAAGAATAAAATTTAATGGTTAACCAAACAACCTTAAAAGATAGAAGAAAAATTAACACAAACAACTTAAATTCAAAGTTAACCAAAACTGCCATTTTAAAAATTAACAACAATTACTTTTCAGCAGAGCAAATTAAAATCAAATTAGTAAAATCACATTAATAACTTCAATACTGATAACTGAATTAAGATAAGCATGTATTACATAACAAATGTCATAGTCCTTGTTTTTGAAATTTCGGTACCAAACCTTCACAGTGTCATATATACAACATTAGTACCTAAAGCTGTTAATTTATTTCTGGCTAAAGGTCTGAAAGGTACAAAGAGAGGGAGATCTTCACTTGTAGCAGGCTGTAGACAAGACTCAGAAATTTAAATAGGTCCATTTGTTACCAAAAGTAAAAATTGCCAGGATCTACAGTATATTACAAAATATGCAATAATTACAGGTATAGTTACAAAATTGACAATTCCTTAAATTGTGAAGCATTTTACATAATTCGCATAGATGGTTCAGAAAAATACTATCATAACCCTTCAGTAAAAGATTAGACAAAGTATTTAACACCTGCTTTTTTAATACAGTAGTTAATAAATTGATTCGGTACAAGACTGTTATTAAGAATTTTTATAATATATATATTCAAAATTTCTTGTTGAATATCTAGTGTATCTGTACAAATATTTTTAATGCATTGTTATGTGGTTAATGATAGTGTTACTAATCACTTTTCTGGAAATGTTAGAGGTCCAATTTATTAATTTATTTGTAGTAAAATTAGTTTCTTGTTCTGTAAGAAAAATTTATTTTAGGGTAGTTAACTATTTGAATATCCAAATAGTCGACTTTTTTTTCAATGACTTTGGATAAATATGGGAAAATTTAGATACTAAACTTAGACAGTAAATTTAGACACTTTGGATAAATATGGGAATTCTCTATTTTGTCAAAATTTTCAATGGTAATTAGATCATCAATATATCTGTATGTATGAGCATAGTAAGTTAATTCTTCTTCTTGCAATACTCAGAATTCTTTAATAAATAGAAAAAGACTGTACAGACTGGTGGAGGTATGTACTTCCATTGAGATTCCTCTGACCTGTTTATTTCAAAGTAAATTTTCAAATTTAGTAAAAGTATTAAAAATAGTGCATTTAAGGCATGTTTTTCATCTATTAAAGTCAATGATTGAGAGCATCGAAAGAAAGTGGGTAGATCAAAAGGGCTAGTATAGATTTTTTTTCCAACGGTAATTCTCTAAGTCATAGCAGTTGATATTTGCACTATAAAATTGTTGACACTATTTTCAGTGTCTTTGAAGCAAAAATTTTTGTTGACTTATCTAACTGACCTGTACTTAGTTCCAAAATGCATTAACTTTTTAAGCTTTGGGTCTTGAACGATATCCAAGTTACCAGTAACTATGTGCTGGTGGTGAGAATCTACATTAAGAATGAATTGTGGCAATTTGCAATGACATTCTGCTAAATCATCTAGTTTATGGTGATTAGTAAGCGGACTGCTTAAAGTTTTTAGAAATTTAAATGCAACTACAGGCCTGATCTCAGTCTCCAGGGGAAAAAATTTGCATTTATTGAGAATCTAATAGAAGTTGAATTTGTCAAATTGAGGATGCAGAAAATTAATTTTGAAGTAAATTTTTGTATGTGGATTGTTTGCATTAGAGAGTCTGAATTTACAAAAATAAAAAAAATAGGTCTTTAATGATCTGTATATTTGCAAAAGAATGTAATTATTGAGAAGTAAAAGATATTTATTATTACAAGAAAGCAACCATGTAAGAAACTTTTTGGGGAAAGCTGTTAGAATTAAATAATTTTTGAACATGTGCCTGCAATTCTGGTAAATCAAGAGTAGGTAAAAAATTTTTTAGCATGTAAAGTGATTCTTGAAATATTTGTTCTTTAGTATTTGGAATAATATCCAAAATTTGTATTGAGATATTGCTGAAGTCATGTTGAAAATGCTCTAATACCACAGAATTAAGTTGGTATGAAAAAGGTTATTAGTATGCTCTAGCACAAAATATAAAGATTTTTCCTGAATAGCACAAAAGACTGCATTTTTTCTTACGTTTCCTTGGAGATAATTTAATTTGCTTTTATAAATAAATTATATGTATTAAGATTTCATTGATATAAACATATAGCCTTGCTTCATCTAAATTAATTAAACTGAAACTTTTTTTTAATTAAATTTTTGTAAGTGGCGCTATGTCCTACCTATTTTGTATTTAACCCACAACAGATGATAGGGAATCTGTGTTGCTGTGATAATTTTGTCACCCTGTAATGTACAAGGATAAGGATTATTTAGATTATGTCAAAGTATTCAAGGGCTATCTGCCTTTCAGTGCTTTATGGTGGAATGAGAGATGCCTTCATGGAGGGCTTTTTAAGGGCAGCTAACTTGTATTCACATTATAAGGGGATAATCCATGAAAACTCTCACATAGGTAGGCTGTTCACCAGGATTTGAATCCAGGTTGAAGTATCAGTGTTCAGTTGTTTTACTGCTTAGTGACTGGCGTATCTAATGCACAATGTGCAGAAGTTGCTACTTCTAAAAGTACCACCCTTATTAATTTCTGTGTACTTGAATTATTTAAAACATTTTATTCTAAAATTAACTAAAGTATAAAAATTAGATTTGTTGGGAGAGATATTAAAATTAACTGTTGTAATTTGAATTTTCTTTGGTTGCTGAGTTTTAACTATATTAATAATTGTTTTATTTTATTTGACAAAGAAGTACATTGTAGCTAGAATGTTTGATTTTTTAAGACTATTTTGAGTCATGTAATGTTTATGAGTAATATGCATATTACAATTATTGTGTATTTGATAATAGAAATAGCTAGTTTAATTTAGTGCTTCTGAAAGTTTATTTTTGATCTATATTGTTAAATTTCATATTAATTATTAAATATGTTTAAAATGCTTCTGTGTTCTGAATACATGGCCTAAAACATATATGTCAGTGAGGCTAACAGTATATACTTCTAGCAAACTTGTGCAATTAAAACCTTTTTTGAATATTTATTTAATTTAGGTTTCTTCAGTTACTGACATAAAATGTTGCTGAAATTACTTTATCTTTCCTATTCTAGGAAACAGATTATGCTGCTAATTATTTTGATAATGGAGAAAGTTACTTAGAGGAAGATGAGGATAATGTCGATGAAGGTTATGATTACTAAAAACTATAAAATTGATTCATATACTTTTATGTCTCTTAATTATGGTGCTATTAATATTTATTGTAAATGGACATGTGTATATTTTGTTGTATTTATTAAAATCCAGACATGGAAATATTTATTTATTTAAAAAATATTTTAGAGTCTAGGTGTTTTTCTTATTCTTAGAAAAATCTTATACCTTCCGCATATGCATTCACAAGTAAGCTTTTGAAGATAACATACAAATTTAATTAAAAAAAATCAGATTTATTTTGCAAGATCAGTAGGATATGAGATTGCCTCACCTCATAGTTATAATAAAGAAATATTGATGTATTTATTGAGTCATTAGGTTTTTCTGATCGAAAATTATCAAAAATCAACTGTCATCACTGGGAATCAAACCCAATACCTCTGTTTTGCTAAATATACTGATCACTCCATTGCAAAGACACATGGGATAAATATTTTTTATTCTTTACCTCTATTCTTCTACCATATTAAACTTACATGAAAGAACTCTTGATTTTAAATAATAAATATTTCATTTCATTTCTGTATATAACTTTTTGGTACTGGTCTGTTATCAGGACCGGATCATGGATATATGTGTTCATGTATGCATGTATATATGTAAGTATGATGCACGTAAGCATATATGCACGTACATACATTTATATATTTCTGAATCCGGTCCTGAAAACAGAACAGTATCAACTTTTCTACTCATAAAAGCAACTGAAAATCGTGCATCCTTTCTTTCTTATTTTATTTTTCTTCGACCAATAACATTTATCACACACTGTGGCTACAGTAATATACATATATATTTATGCCCATACATACATATGTATCAATCAGTTATAATGTTTGTTACATATATATTTATATGTTTATACTGTGGTTACACTATGTGTATAACTGCACACACACACCAATTATATGAGCAGCATCACACAACTCTGAGATTATTAATACTGTATACAAAAGTACTTCCGTTATCTTTCAGACATTATAGAGTAATTTGTTGTGATGTTTATTATTTTTACTATTTTGGAAGCTTTGTGAATTACTTTAGTGAGGAATATTTTTATGCATATTTCATACACATTATAAATATACAAATGCTTACATTGTTTATTGAGTTATTCTCACTAATCTCACTTGTCTGATCTAATTTAAGTACTTCATATCTGAATAGTTATAAATTTTACATGCCCTTTTTGACTGCATATGTGGAAGTGGGTTCTCTAACAAAAGCTCGCAGAAGAAATCTTGGTCATGATTGCGCACCTGCCAGGTGGATGAAAATCCACATAGATAGAAGCACATATGGATTCTTCTTCACAGTCCATATGAATATTTATGTACACATGAGAAAATAATTTCCCTGCTATTATTAGTTTATGCAAAGCAAATTGTTATTTCAGAATTTTGTTGTATTTTGTAAATTCTAAAATAGAGAGAAATACTTAAAATTATGCATTTTATTTCCATTTGTATAACCTTTTTTAATACATGTCAATTTTGTTATTATATTTAAACCTTTACTAAGAGCGATAAGGAAAACTTGCTGGATGTCAGTGCTGTTAGCTTTCCAGTGCAGTACACTGAGCTGTAAAAATGATTAATAATAATTAAAAATATTATTAATTAATATGTGATGCATATAAATATATATTATGTTCAGAGAGAGTTATCATTACAATACAGTTAGTCAGCTACACTGATTGTAATAATGATTAGCGTTGTTGCCTGCTATATTTGTTTGGCCTGGGTTTGAATCCTAAAGAAGGCTTGGGTGTTTTTAGCTATATAGTGTTTTTTTGCATATCGGCACTTTAAAAATATGCTATTAGTTGAAAGCCCTCTTGAAAGAGAGGTGGCAGGCCCTTGAACCCATTTCCAGGGAATTATCCATTAAACTTGGGATGAAAGTGGACAGAGAATGCTGGTATCCAAGGCATGTGCCAACAGCAGATGCAGTTCTTCACTCGTCGCCATCATGAAATTTGTGGTCTTATTCTGATGTTACTGGGAGATCAATTAACCACATTTTAATTAATTTATTTCAGAAAAGTTTGTGTGTTGAATTTAATGTGCAGAAGGAAGAAAGTAACTGAACTTCTTTTTCAATGAAAGCCATAGAATATCACCCTGCAATTATAAAAATACTGTTTTTATAATTGCAGGGTAATTATAAATACTGCAAACAGAAATTTATTAATAATTTAAAATATTAAATAAAATACTGCAAACAGAAATTTATTATAATATAATGTAATATATTTGTAAAACAAATATTATATTTATTTTTTAGACTATACACAGTTTGTTTTCATTTGGATATATAAAGTTTATGTGGACAAAAAATGTTGTTTTGTTCCACCAATTATGTCCAAAACCATTACGTCATTCAATTATACGTAGAATTTGTTTCCTTTAGAATAAATGCAGCTGAATCTGAATGCATATCACAGTATCTGAATTAATACAAGTGGTCTCTTAGGCTAATATAAATTATTTGGATACAAATGACATTTAATGAATTATAAGTAAATTTTCAAATAATTTAATCGATATTTAATTAGTGTGCTTTTATATCACTTATCATAAATGCAAATTGAATACATTTACTTATTTAAAAATATATTTGCAAATTTTTTTGCAATCCTATTTTTTATTTTGTGGATTTTTTTTAGCTCAGAAGGGCTATTAATTTCCTTTTGACATTTTGCGTTGGTTTACTATAAATGTCGGTTCACTTTTCAAATTGTTCCTGCTAAATATTAGAGCCCTGTATTATCTTTAAAGAAATTAAATAATGAAGAATCTACATAAATGTATATATGTTTCTCGCACTGTGATAAAACAACAGTACCTAGACACATCCAATTTTGGGTAATGTACATTTCCACTCTAACTGGAAGCCCAAATTTGGGCATCTGGAAGCCCAAATTTGGAATTTGTTTTATCTATTTCATATTTTGTAAAACTTCAATGAATTTTTTATTAAAAAACTCTGATTTCAAAGTGAGCAATGACAACACTGTACGAAAGAAAAAGCATTTTTATTTCCAGCACACGAGACTGTGTATGGAAATTGTAAAGGTGCGCTCATTTTAAAATTATTTTGCGATGTTGCTGTTGAACTGAATTTTATGTTTAAGTGTGAAGAATATGATATTTAATAAATAAAGGTAACACACAAAACGCTAAAAAAAAGTCCCTTTAGGCCATAATGTAAAATCTGAAAGCCTTCAGATTTTTTTTTTTTTAAATTTTATTTATTTTTTGTTTGTTTAACTGACTATAGCAGAGCTTATGAGGGTTACTTGCCTATGGAAAACTATGGTATCTTGAAAGATTTTAAAGGGAAACTAGCTTTTACTCAGATTACACACAGAAAAAAACATGAAAATCCCTCTGCTACTAGTTAGCCTTAACAATATATTTATAATTTATAATTGTAAAATACAAATTCAAAGATTTTTATAACTGAGTATTTTCTGCTGAGGAAATACATTATCATTAATTATAGTAAATATGTTACAATCAAATGTGTTATAGTAACCCTTGCCAAAAAGTCAAATTTTTGGATTTGAGAAGTCCTTTTCTAGAATAAATTTGAAATTATTCCCTTTGCATTTCTTGCTCTATGCCAAAGTCAAACGTCATCACCATGTAATGGAGATCATGCCTATAATATAACTTTGTGAAACTGGAATATAAAAAACTTTGCATTCCATTAATTTTCAAGGTTAATTTGTATTCAAGGGAAGAAATGTGCACTTTTTTGTGAGTATTCAAAAATATTATTTGTTTTGCAAATACAACTTATACTTTTTAGGTGAATAAAGGGAAACTGAGCTGTTTCCCATTTTGCATTTTTATTGCATGTTTTAATGCATTTAGTACAAGAATTGTTGAACTTCTTATGTCAACAAGTTCTTTTATCATGCTCTAAAACTCTAGAAACACCCATAGGAAAAGTTAAGATACCAATATATTTTAAATTTCTTTTTATAAGAGATTTTTTAATAATAATGACCATAGTAGGAGATACTAAACTGTATTGTAAAAAGCATTTACAAGTAATTGTGTAACATGATATTTTTGTGTGGAAGTAAAGTGTATTTTCATGTGAGAGATTGGTGTTTTTTGCCAGACTGTTCACAATGGGCTAAAATCAAGTTTCAGCCATATGAAGAGAAGAATGCTAACATAAAAAATAGTACTATAGTGTACATTTTAAGTTATCTGATTATTTCATTTCTTCAAAATAATTTGCAGTCTTATTTTTTAACAGTGCTCTTGCTTTACTACAACAGATATCTCTAATAAATTCTCCAAAAGATTGTTGAGAGTCAAAGGGATACAATCCAATCAAAAACTTGCATATTTTGCAGGTCTGCATATGGATTGTGGATTACTCATTTTAAAATAGTCAATGAATATTTCCGAATCATCTTTGGTAATATAATTTTTCAGTTATTGAAAATTTCTAAAATATTTAAAATTTAAGCTAATGTTTTATATTTATTACCTTAAGAAATGTATTTAAGGAAAAGGAAAAAATGAATTTTTTAACTATTACAATTAAGGCAAAATTTGAGAATATGTAATTTCTATCTAATACTAAAACTTTCTAAAATTTTCTTAAGACTAATTTCTTTATTTCTGGTTACTATTCATTTTTCTTGTTAGCTTCTTCCCTTTCTGAGTGTAAGTGCTGATTACTTTGGCAGACCATGATTTACTACTACAGGAGTGCAGTACTGTCAGTCAAGCCATGGTGTAATTTAAGCTGTCTTTATATAGTCTGAATGAAAATAAAGCAGTTAAATAAGACTCTTCCTTCTTTAGATGTATCTTTGACTCTGGACTATAGAAAAACAACCACATACAATTCATTAGCTGTAGTAGAATGAAAAATTAATACCAAGCAACCATTTAGAGAATTTCTAGACAAAAACCCACAAAATAAAATTAGCAGTTTTGAAAATTTTATAGATAATTATTAAAATGATTAAATGTGAGAGGTTATATAAAAAATAATAGTTTAACTAAGTTATCTGAAACTTGGTTTCTGATTATTATTATTATTTTATTAACTGAAAAGTTACAATCTTGTAAACGGATCGAAAATGATTAAGATGTCAAAAATAACTTTATTTTAACTGAGCTTAGTCAATAGCAGTTTCACTAAAAATTCGAAATTAGTTATTTTTTTATGTTTACACTGTAACTTACTTTAATTTTTTTAGGTTTACACTTTCTCGGTGTAAACGTAAAAAATTGATCTCCAATTTTATTCAGATTAAATATAGTCAAAAATCTTTCAATCATGTTAAAATTCTCCTAAATTGCAAACTAACTTTGCGTCGGTACATTATATGAGACACATGGCAGCAGTTATCCAAAACTGAATTTTAGCTTTATCTAGAACTTTCCAATTCATTTACAAAATTCACTATATTGAACAAAAGCCCTGGTTTAGAACTGAGAATGCCGTTAAACGTTATAAAAATGCCCTTTCATCAAAACAAGAGGCGATGCTTAAAAGAATACAGTGGAAGTTCAGTCGTCTATCAGCCGCTTGATGGAAAGAAGAAATTTTGGGAATGCCTCATTTGCAATCATAAAAATCTCTTAGGAAGAACTGCCTTGAATTTTGGAGAGTTCCTGTGCAAATGGGAAGCTATTGTTAATTCAAAGCCTTTGACGTATATTTCCGAAGATCCCGAGGAACTGATTCCACTGAAGCCTTCTATGTTTTTGAAGAATATTCAATTGTTGTAATATACCTAGATCTAGTTGGAAAACAGAATTTAAAGAAACAATGGAGATACCTTTGAATGTTGAGAGAAAATATCAAAAACAGATTTCGTGTGGAGTATCTCGGATAATTGCTACAGTGAGAAAATGCCAGAAAATATAACCAAATCTACGTTGGCGATATAATTTTTATTGAGAGTGATTTCAAAAGGCAACTCTTGTCCGTTGACAAAAATGCTAGAGTTTATTCAGGGAAAGATGGCAACATCCGAGTTGCAAGACTGAGAACTTAAAGTGGGGGAGATAATTCGACCACTTCGGAAAATGTATCCGTTAGAATGTAGTTTACTTTCTTCTGGTACTGACACTACTACTACTGTCAGATCGAGAACTGAAAACCGTACAAACGGTTCCGACTGTTTCTGAACCAGATGTATTGACTGTCTATGCTCCGAAGTCTGAAATTCGCTTGGTTTCAAATATTGTGACAGTTGCAAGAGATGTGATAACCACTAGAACTGGTAGAACTGCGAGATTTCAGCAGAACTGAATGTGAACTCTGGTTTATTTGAACTTTAATAATTATTCTTAGGTAACCTTTTATGTGTATTTGGTACGCCAGAAACAGTTATATTTTATATTAATTTACACTGATGCTGAATGAGAGTTTTGATTGTAATGCCATTCATTGAAAAGGTGGAAGTGATGTTGCATCCCTTATTGTTTTTACATGTGCATGACGCTCCATAATTCATGAGTTTCTTTTCTGTGTTTGAAAACCTCTTTGTTGTTCCACGTAAACGAAAGTCAGGCATGAGATAGCTGACGTTGTACATGTTTGAGTAAATTTGTTTGATTAACAGGAGTTTGATGCAAATTTATAGCTTAATTAACTATAAATTTGCATCAAAATACACTATCACTGCTGTTACTTATATGCATTATAATGAATTCTAATTATTTTAAATATTTAACTACACTATGTGGTTCCTCTACGCTGGCGATACATTTACTTTGTTTGACGATAATAAAGGTATTTCAGTAAAGATCATGCTATCCAGTTCATTTTTAAACCTGAGACAACCAGTCAACTTCAGTAATGCTACTAGCAAAAGTTAGCTTCATTTTATTCCTTCGTTTTCAGAGCGCTTTTAATCTGTTATTCCGAGTTGGCTTTTGATCAAGAATTAAACTAGTTAAAAGCAGTTGCTATTACAGAGGGTTTACACATATCATTATTCACCAAGCCGTTAAAATTTTCTCATCTCAGCACATCAAAAA
>KK113475.1:12341-47646 GCA_000611955.2 Stegodyphus mimosarum
TGATTATAAAATCTCAATTTTCATTCCTTCCTTTCAATCGATTAGCTATAAGATTGAACGTATTTTAAAGAAATTCAACTGCCGGGTCACTTTCTTTACTGTCAACGAAATTCGCAGTTCCACACTTAAGGACTGCACTTTAGATATAAATTCCCGAGGTCTCTACGGGAGTGCTTGCTAATGTGATTTTATTTCCATTGGCCAAACTAAAAGAGCCTTAAAATTTCGAGCTAAGGAGCATGAGGTATATGTTAGGGAAAAGCTATATCCCTAGTTGCCCTACACTGGATTAGAAAATCACATTTTTCTACGACCAAAATTATTCAAGAAACAACTTCCGTAGGAGAATTAGATTTTTTACAGACATTTCATATTCATAAAAATGTGTCAGTTGTAGTTAACGATCCGAATTCCAATCCAGCTTTAACATCAGCTTTTAAGGAAATTATTTCATAGTTCTTTTCATTTTTCATCAATATGTAGCTTGAATCCTCCCATTCTTATTGCCTTTTCTTGTCCTATTACTAGAATGTAAGTATTAAATGTACGGATACTTCTTTATTTATAGAATAATTAAACGATAAGAATGAATTAATAATTTACAGATGTATGTTATATAAATAAAACTGCTATTATTTGGTGTCTTCTGTTAACGCTTATTATATGCTGTTATTAAAGATTAAGGAAGCAATGGGAGAATTCTTTTTCTAGGTTTAAAATAAATCTTGTAAAGGATTTAGAAATACAAAAGAATAAACTTTGAACGTAACGATTCTTATGTATTTTCGCTGAACCCCCGTAATTAACTGATAACTTACTAAGCAGACTCGTGAAAACTAATATAATTGTCCTCTTAAGTTTGCACTATTTACACCATTTTAAAGCAGCTTTGGATTGTCAAAATTTTGTTGGTAGCATAATAAAAAATACTAATAGAATCAAATGTATTTCAAAACTTATCGAAGATTCAGAAAAACGTGTATCTTATGCAAGAAGTAAAATGTGTATAGGCAAAAATTGGCCTCTATTTGATGTGAATGTCAAAGAAAATATTTAATGGAATTTGAATAACATGATCTGTGCAAGCGCAAAATAATTTTGTGTTACTGCATTGTTTCATTCTTCTTACTGTTTAACTTTGAAATAGCGTAACCGTTACTTTTTCAAAACACTTAGATCTGCATATTAGAGCTATGAATATAAAAAAGCGTATGAAAGTACTCGAGAACGTTCTTTTACTTGTTGATATACTGAAACATAAGGGGATACAATTATTGCAGTTTTTCTATAATTGTTTTGAATTACTTTTATATCTTTTATAAAATATAAAGAGTTAAAGAGAAGATATGGAATAAGTTTAAATATGTTTAACCTTCTTTTTCAACTACAAAAGTGCAAATGAAAAAAGAGAATCCTCTGATCAGATAAGGCGATAGAAACGAGAGGATAAAAATAAGGCCCCAGTCAAAGCTATTGGCGCCATCTATTGATGAAAAGTGAAATAATTTCCTTAAAAGCTGAGAATAAAGACGGATTGGAACTGGGATCGCTGACTAGAGCTGAAACATTTTTATGAATTTGAAATTTCGGTAGAAAGTCTAATTCGCCAACTGAAGATGTTTCCTGAACAATTTTCTGAAAGAAAAAAAAAAGGAAAATGGTATTTTCTGATAAACACTGTTGGACAAGAGTGGATTTAAATGTTATTCATTTCTTTTCCCCTAATATATGCGTCATAAGTTAAGGTTGTCTTAGTTTGACCAATATAATTTAAACCACACTGACAAGGAATCATGTATATAACACAGGAGTTCATGTCCGGGATGCGACCCTTACGTATGGAACTGCGAATTTTTCTGACTGAACAGAAAACCATCCGAAAGTTGAGTTTCTGTAAAACACGTGCAATTTTCTAGCTAACCGATGGAAAGATAACAGAATTCTTATAATCTTCCAAAACGAGAGGGTGCTTTTTGATGTGTTGAGATGAGAATTTTTTAAAGCCTCTGACCAATAGTAACTACATTTAAGTAATTTAGTTCCTGATCAAGAGCCGAATAGGAGGAACAAACTTAAAGTGCACGAAAAATGAAGTTAACTTCTGTTTAGTCGAATGAAATGATTTGAAGTGTAGAAGGCAAACAGATGAAGGTTTGCTGTAAAAAGTAGAACTGAAGTTGAATATTTTACGTGTGACCACGATGTCTAATTGGATGTCTCAAGTTCGAAAGTGAACTGAACAATGGAATTCAATAATGAATTGCATTCATCCTGCCATTCAGTTCACTTTTGGACTTGAAATATCCAATTCTCTTCGGTTCTCTTACAAGACGGTTGAAAAGAACGGAAATTTCTTCCAGATCATCCAATCCAAGTTTGCTCCTCTAAATCGACTCTTAATCAAAAACTAAATTTCTTAAAAGCAGCTGTTATTTACAAAGACTTTTCAACTAACATTATTAGTTACCAAGAGGTTAAAAATTCTCATTTCAATACATCAAAAACCCCGCTCCCGGACGTTAAAACAGTTAATTGATGTTCCTTTCTTTCTATCGATTAATTACGGAATTGCAAATATTTTACAGAAGTCACTTTCGGGTCGTTTGTTCTTCTATCAATAAACTTCGCATTTTCATACTTAAGGACTCCATTCTGAATATAAACTCCTTGGTATAGATAGGATTTCTGACTAGTGTGAATTAATTTACATCAGTCAAACTAAAACAGCCTTAAATTCACCCTGAGCCCTAAATTCGCGCTGAGGAATATGACGCTATGTTAGGAAAGAAGAAATATATAAATCCGCTGTTGCTCCACATTTGATTCTTACTGCAACCAAAATAATTTTAAAAAAATCTTCCGTTGGCGAATTCCGCCTTTACTTTCAGCTTCTAAGGAAATTATTTTAGTCATTTTCATTTTCATCAATAGATGGCTCCAGTAGCTTTACTTCCTTCTTCTGACTGCTATAGCCTGAGCACGGAATTCTTTTTCGTTATTTGCACTCCTGTAGCTGAAGAAAAATGTTCTATATTTAAAACTTTGAAATTAATCCTGCATATTTATGACTATTAATATGATTCATATTACCTTGAGAGCTCTAGTAAGCTTAAAATATATCAGTAAATGAAGCCATAGTATAGGAAACACTGATAAATTCAGAGTTATCATCCTAAAGATGACACCAGAACATAAGAAAGTTATTTTGTGTGAGGTACTTATTACACCCATAAAAACAAAGCAAATTCCTGTGTTCAATCTTTTATACAACTTGTAATTATGAGGCAGTCGGAAGTGTGAATTAACAAAACATTCCCGTATCCAATAGATGAATACAGATTCTTTTTTTATATGATAGCAAACTACATTTTTAAGACATTTTCAGTTCTGGGGAGTTCATTCTTTATTTTTGAGAAGTTTTACATCCTGAAAGGATTATATTTGTTATGAACAAATGTAGTCAAATGAGAAATTTAGGTTTAGTATTGAGATCATAAGAACATACTGTTTGTGAGACGAAATTCCGTTATGGGATATGACCAGTTTTTATTGACATGTTGAAGACTGAACCTTTTTCGTTGGAGATTATTTTGTTAGAGATATGATCGTCGTAAATGCAAAAGCAATATAAAATACATTTAAACAGTATACATTTAAACATTTATACAGCTTTTCTTTTTCTATCATGATTAATTGTCTCATTTATGCTATCCTGACGCTCCGATTTTGTCTCACGAAAATATGTGGCTAACCTATTTTCACAAAATCAACGGAACAGAAATACATTATTAACGAAGATGCCTGACAGAAAGGTAAAAATACTAACAATGTCTGGCATCAGCTGTTGCACCACGGCGCAAATGTAAGTTATCGAAACTGTTAGCAAAGCTGATTAGATTGTCACTGAGGATTGATATGTGACTTTTAGTTATGTTTTCATCTCCCTCATCACGGAAACCTTTTTTCGATACAGTTTTAGAGTATCGTCTTATTTTAAATAATAATTTTCACGATGAGTAGTGTACTTCTTGAGAAATTTGGCATAGACAATAAACGACGTCGTCATGCATCTTTAAAAAATTTAAGACGTTTTCCGTCAAGTAAACGAAAATCTCGAAAAAGTTACGTTGAGAAGAAGCCTTTGATTTCTGCGGAAACCGATAGTTGCTCAGATGAAGAAATTACACTTCACGATATTAGACATATTAAACGGCATCGTAGTTCTGAAAGTGAAACTTCTGTGTCAAATTTAAGGAAAATAAAGAAAGGTGACAATTTAAATGCCAACGGTGCAGTGTCAGGAAGTAAGGATGTTGTTGACCCGTTCCAGCACTGTGATTTCTTAAATCTAAAGATTGAAGAAGGCGATACATTACAAAGCATATCTGTAAAATACCAATGTGCAGTTAGTAAACAAAATTTATTTAATAATTTTTTTATGATTTGAATAACATTTAACAAGATTTGCTTTTTAAAAAAATACTTTAATCTTGAATTTAAATAAATCTAAAGGTAAACGCTGTTGCATTTTTCGTCAGATTATGTTAAACATAAAAAATTGCTGTGTTGGATATAATTTTAGTTTTGGTGATAGTCTTTTTTTTAATATATTTAATTATTGTGATGTATAATGAGCAAATTCATAATTTTGTTTTATTCACCATATTCGAATTTAACAGTAATTTTTGTGATACTGGTAATGAAAAAACCAGCTGAATTCATTAGGAATTAAGTAAAATTTAGTATATAATAAGAATGTTGGTTTAATCCTAGTATACGGTACACACGTACCCAAACCGTATACGAGGATTTTACTGAATTTTTTTCGGTAATGCATGAATAATTTCAGTAAATAGATATCATTATTTATTTAATTAATTAATTTGTACGAACAGAAATACATTTCTGTAATCAATTGTAGAGGGAAAAAAAAGTTTAATTCAGAAAGTTAAAACTTCCAAACTTCTCTGCATTTTGATTTTTAGATAAGGAAGCTGTGATATCTGAAACAGTTTTGTTAATAAGTGAATTTGAAAGTGTCACAGGGTGTTTACTAAAACCATGATAAGTTTTTTTAATTAGTTTCAGAATTTAAAAATGAATTTAAGCAAGCTGCAAATCTGTGAGCCATTCTGTTAAGGAAAGTAAATAAATAAACAGACATAAAAAATAAACATTCTTTTATATTCTTTCTTATATATTTATATTATTATAGTCTTCTGTGAAATATGTTTTAAAATTTAAATTTGGCTTTATTTGATTTTCCGATTTGGTAAAAGTTTACAATTGGGTGCCCCTTGTTTTTTGGCGATTCTGTTTTGACGCCAAGATCAGCACCAGTGAGACACAGTTCCAAGATGGCCGCTACACAAAACCAAAACAAGAAGTCAAAGAATTTCACAAACTCCATGTCCATGTACACATCAACCTATTTTCACTTAAAAAAAACATTAGAGAATTGCGCAAACTTAGTCATTGCACATTGCCTTGACTTTGTCCATGTGCACATCGATTTATTTTCACTTTAATAAATCAAGAAGTTGAAACTCTCATGGTACCAGAAATGGGCTTTCATCTCCAAAACTGAACAAAATTTTTCGCCAATTTAAAGGGCACCTAATTCTACACTACAGCCTTGAGATTTTCCAGAATCATAACTCTTGCCCCTTTTGCTTTTTAATGACGTAGAAGTCATACTTATGCTTTAAAGTTTATGAATATAAATGGGAAAGTATGTGAATATAGTACTATGATGGAACATATTTATGTATGTGGCATTAATGTGGATCCATATTCCAGAATAACTAGACATTCTGTGAATTGAAAGAGGGTTGGGGGGGGGAACCAGTATCATTCTTCTAATATTTCTGAAAGGGATACTTATGCTGAAAATAATGTTTTGTTTAAAGTGGCATGTTATTTATATACACAGATATAGATATTCTGTTTAGAGGAAAACTAAATGCTTGCAGAGCAAAAACAGAGATAGGTTCTCCTAAACTGTTATATTATGCAAGTCGAATCAGATTTATTTCTCCTTTATGAGCATAATTGTTTTAACTGATCACAGTGTATGAAGCATTGTTATCGAAAGGGGATTTTTTAAGTTCCATACGATTGACTGTTGAAATCTGTTGATTTTAGTTTTGTTTGCTTTTTCCATGCCATTTGACAAGAATGAGATAAGCACCGAGGGTTTAAATTCTAAAATTAGAAGTGCTAGAGCCCAGTGGAAGTTTTTCACTGTCTACCATGGAATTTGATGGATTTTTTTATTGTAAACAATTTTTAGGTATTAGAATAGTTTAAAGATAGAAATTTATTATTACAAACATTTTTTTTTATTCACAATTGTTAAAAAACAAAAGCTGAAATGAATGAGGACATTAAATGGGAGACGGGATTTACAAATATCTGCTAATATGGCAGAAAACAACTCGGCCTTCTGATGTAAGTGCTGTCACATGAATTGTACTAAGTAGAAGTCAAAATGTTGATGGCAAATACCTCCACAGTTTGTTACTACTCCAGAAACTTCCAGTAGATTTGGTGTGATAATGCATGATGTGGTCAATAAAATTCAATGAATGATGCACTGTGAAGTGGTCATATCTTGTTCTTGGATCTTATAAGAGATAAACTAACCCAAACGGCAGAGCGCACATCACCTACATGTCCGGAAGGAGGAGTAGAGACGGTCTGGTTTACTTTAACACTGAAACCTATGGCATTTGTATCAAGTAACTGTTTTTAATTATCGAAAGTGATACATTATATAAGTGATGAGATTATGAAAATCACAGTTTTTACAAATAAGATTTAATGTATCTCACGAAAGCACTTTTTACTGCATTTTTTGCCCTTTTTCGAGCGTAATTCTTGTATAAACATCTTTACTTTGGTAAAATGATAAAAACTCTAAACACAAAATTTATGAACTTACATCTGTGTACAAATAAAGTGAAATTAAGTAAGATTGATAGTACATGATGCTTTGGAACAAATAAGGTAAAATTAAACAAGATCTGATATTTAAAAAATTTTTATGATTATTTTCAGTTAGTGGTTTTTTAAGTTATTATAATGGTTTAAGATGATCATTTATTTGATTATATAATCATTAATTATTAACATTACGAGATGCTCGTAAGATGATTATTTATGGTAATAATTTATAAAATTAGGAGCATAAATTTTTCTGAGTGTAATGGGGGAGGAATAGATAAAATAAAATCTGAAGGTTCACAGATTTTATATTATGCCCAAAGAGGCTTTTTTTTTTAACATTTTGTGTGTTACTTTAATTTAATATCTTTAGAATTTCTGATAGACAGTCTCATGTGCTGGATATACAAATGTTATTTTCTATACAGTGTTATCATTGCTCGCTTTGTAATCATTCAGTTTGTCAATAAAAAATTGGTTAAAATTTTACAAAATATGAAATAGGTAATAAAATGAATTCAAAATTCGGACGTCCAGGTGCCGGCCGTGTTTGGGTGGAGGATTACATTTTTCAAAATTTGATGGCTTTATGTGCCATCGTTTTTTCATAATGCACAAAATATACTTACATTCATGCAGATTTTTCATTACTTAATTTCCTTAAATGTAATACAGGGTGGTAATATTTGTTAGCAACAATTTGAAAACTGAAACGAACATTTATAATGAAACAACGCAAAATGACGTTTCAAAACTAATAGCCCTTCTGGGCTAATAAAATAAATCCTCAGTAAATAAAAAAATCATATGTGGAACTAGAAATAAATAAAAAAAAATAATCATTATAAAGTACTAGCACAGTTAAATAAAATTTTTAGCAGTGGATTAAATGTATAAAAATTATTTAAGTGTTAAAAGTGTTTATCACTATGATGTATCATGAAATATAATTAAAATAAAATTCCTACGCAGAATAGTGTGCTATAATATTCACATATAATTTTAAAAAAGCAAGAGAACAATTAAAAATATTAAACCAAAACATTGAAAAATTAATTTTTAGGCATTTTAATATTTTTAACTTTACACCAGTAAAAAGTATAAAAATTGTAAAAGAAAATTGTTTGTTTGAATTGTTTGTTATTGTTAGTTAAGATTTAAAATATTATTTTCTAAAAGATGTACAGTCAAATACCGAAAATCCACCGACCTGAAATCCAACTCCTGAAATCCGCATTGCCTCTCAAAATATAAACATTCAATTTAGAGGTTCCAGAAACCGCAACATAGAGAATGAAATACCGAAGAAAAAATATTTATCCAATAATGACATCATAATTACAAAATAATAATGATTCTGTGATAGTGGCAGAAAAAAATCTTAGCCCAGAAGAGGTTTTTAATGTGGATGATGTGTTCAGATGAGCCAACGCTGGCATATCAGATAATGGTGATGAAATCATTGACTCTGTTTTGAACTCGCCACAGTAAGAAAACGATTCCGACACAGGTAGTGAATTTGATAGGAGTGAGAAAATACCTTTTAATGAGGGTTTGGAATGTGGTGAAAAATACCTAAAATATTTAGAATAACAGAGTTGTGTCATAGAGTAAGAGATTATGATCCTATAGAATTTTAAAAAAAAAAAAAATCTTACTCTGGAACACCCTGAAGTTTTAAAACAAACCTCTATCAAAAAAATGTTTGAAATATATTAAAAAAATGAAATACTCAATGCTTTATTAATATCCCTTATTTTTACATGTCTTTAATGCTCTAAAATATTCCTGATATCACTAATTAATAATATAATAAATAAATGTATATATATATATATAATAATAATTTAACACATATAATAAATTAACGTAATAATGTGTATTATTGTATATAATAATTTAATTAAATGTATCTGATATGCCTCTTTTATTTATTTTTCACTTTTTGTCTGAATATTATGATTTAGCTTTTCCGTCCTGAAATTCGCAAAATCCTAAAATCCGCACAACCTCTGGTCCCAAGCATTGCGGATTTCTGGACTTCTACTGTAGTTACAAATTTCCTTACCTAGGAAAAGCCAAAAAAATATAGAGACGTAAAAGCATGCAACTGCTGTATAATTATTTCAAATGTTAATTATGTTTGAAAACATGCTAAATTTTTAAAAATCAGTCTCAGTTTCAAAAATAAAAATATCTAAAAATTCTTATTTGTGAAATGAGATGCTACCAGAAGCTTTTTCTTGACAATTATATGCACTGCAATAGCCAAACATTAAGTGTCTGCAAGTCGTCCCTATTCCTCCGGATGTGGTGAAGGGAACAGCCAGGAATGTGTCAGATGAGGGAGCAAACCCATTTGGGTTAGTCTATTTCTTATAAGGTTCATGATCTTGCAGCTTCCAGCTCAGATGATTTGTAACCTTTCATGCAGTCCGAGAATATTGTTCCATCTGCTATATTATTCTCTATCATGTCCAATAAAGTCATAGTAGAGTGATGTGGAATAGCAAATAGGAAGCACTTTCCTGTTTCACGACACAAACTTCCGAAAACCCACCGTGAAGGTAATATGCAACCTATGTTATGTTTTCTTTTTATGAGTGAACTTTTGACGATTTTGTCAGTACAAATAGTTTTCGTGTTGTGATGTAATTGAAGCTGTCATCTGCAAAAATCAATGAAAATCAGCTCTTTGCATCACAAATAAATAAACCGTAGACTGGTGAGAAACAGAATCCCTTGAGTTCTCAAATCATGTTCCTTTTCGGATGCCTTTCTATTTTCTGCCTTCCTGTTTCTAATTAAATGGGCTACTCAGTGGATGATATCAACAAAGACCATTCGTTTTCCAGCATGCAAAAAAAAAAAAAAAAAAAAAAAAAAAAAAAAAAAAAATAAATGGTGGGCACTAGCTATTAGAGGCGTTGGTGGCCACTTAATTATGGAGGCAACTAATAGATGGGCCACTGTTGCCTCTGATGAAGGGACAGGCACTTAACATCCATGCCTTCTCTGGGATTCAAACTCAGGCCCTTTGGTATGGCAGTTATCTATCCATCTTGGCAGCAAAGTATAACTAACAAGAATAATGAGAATGCTAAAAACAATATGGGAGCATGGAAAAAATATTTAACAGAAGTGTGTAATCATGAAAACAAAGGGAGAAGGGTCCAGCAATGTCTGACTGAGATCCTTTGCTAATATTAGTTTAGCTATCGAGCAGAATGTGACAGGAGAAAATTTTTCAGGGGCTTTAAATCTGTAAGCTGAGAACAATCGTGAAGTTCTTTGCACATTCCTTTTATTTATTTAATTAATTAAAAAAGACCTGCAAATGATTTTTTTTTGGATATGATTAGCATTGCACAGACACAATCACAGTGATCACTTGTAGTACTTTTGTAAATAAAAAATTCATCTACTGTCATACATTCCGTACATTTCCTGGAAAATAAGCATTTGATATATGGTTGGGGGCATTTCTCTCAAAACCTTTAATCCTCATCATTGAAAAGACAGGCATGTATTTATTATTTAATATCAATTTTTAAAGTTGACCTATTATTAAAATGAAATTTTGAGTTCAAATGAATTTTCTGGTGAAATTTTTATTTGTTACATAAAAGAAGTACCCAAAACCTCTTATTTAGGTTTATCAGCTAAAATTATGATTTGTATAAAAAATGAAGAAGTTCCATTGTCAAACTCAGCCACAGTTTAAGTTCTTGTAAGCACCGTCGCTTTCCTGTCAGAGGTATGAAAAACCTATGTGCCTATGTAACATAATACTATGTGTGAAAAACCTATGTAACATAATACTAGTGAAAAGAGCCACTAATATTATGTTACCAAGCATTCCAACGTAGCATATAGCAATATAATTTCTACTGCTAGTGTAATATTATTAAAAAGTGTGTTATCATTTTTATTAAAAAACCTAGTGTTATCATTTATTAAAAACCTTCCTTTTTTAATAAAGTTGGACTGAATTCCATCAAAACTGCAGTCATTAAAGAATTTAATTGTTATTTGTGCTCAATTTTATATGAAATTTCCAGTGTTACTTGTTTTTCACAGCCCTCATTATTAAAATGGACCAAGATTATTGCCAAATTTAAATTACTCGCCATATTTCTGTTTGTAGCAGCCATATTGATTGCTTTTGATATGGCATCAAAAAGCTTATCTTTCCCAGAGGCTTTCTGCCACATGAATTCAAGAGATACACTTTATATGATATCTAGTCATACCCCTTTGCTTTTTGTTTCACCATTGTAACAGAGCCCACAATCTTTCCACATTTTGGGTGCGAGCACCCATTGTTGTGTCAACAAAATTAAATTTGTGATTTACAGTTAAATGGCTGAAACCATCTTCTTCAATCTCTTCTGTTTTATAAGTTCGCCAACAATCTGAATATATTGTCGATCCTTCTCCCTACGTGGTCTACAATCATTAATATCAGTGTGCTTGCTTCTCAATTTAGAACCTGAACAAGAAAGCACTTGCTACGTTCACAGCATAACGTCCTGAATAGCCACTGTTGTGCATTACCCTGTCAGTGTTGTTTTTTTCGCTGCACAAACAAACTCTTGTCAATTTTATCTATTTTTCTAGTAAGTTGTTGAAGTAAATCTCTCATAAAATTGTTCCAGTCAGTCATGGTATTTTCACACATGTTGAGCTGTTTATTGAACCATTTAAGTGGCATTACTTCCTCTCCCCAACAGTAGATGAAATGTAGCACTGTCAGGAATGGTATTTTGCAAACACTAAGCCAGTTGTCAGATTGAATGCTCTTTTTTGTTTACAATGTTTCATGTTGCACCTCTATATACTTTCATTTACATATAATTTCATTTCGTGGCCATCAATGAGGCATATTCAATGACTCATATTCAATGAGGCAATTTTTTTTTCCTGAAAAAACGATGTGGCATCTTCCTCACTTCTCAATAAATAAAAAATTGTCAATAGATTTTATAGTGTGTAAATTGAAATAAGACTACTACAGTATTATGCTGTTCATCAAATTCCGCAAATAAAAGTCGTAAATGAAAATGAAAGTATCATTTTTTATATCAGTGTTTAAATTGAAAAAAGACAATTGCAATATCACGCGGTTCCTAAGATTTGGCAAATTGAAATTAAACTGAAAAAAGACTGTTGTGACTCCACATGGTTTACATATTTGGTGCTGTATCGTAGGGGCCATGAAAATCAAGTAAGTACTGAATTTCTTCATTTTTGAAGTGAATATTTGCGTAGATTAAAGTTGTTAATATATTTATTTAAATTTTTGTTATTGTATCAAATTGTTTTAATGAAAAGTAAAACTGTGTGTGTATCGACTTTATTGGTAATCCTCAAAATGAACATTTGGAAATTTTTTAATGGCAGTAACATTTAAATAGTGATTCATAGTTTGGTAATAGAGAACTTTGAGATGCTTTTTCTAATGGGAAAATGCAATAAAATATCATAAATATTATAAATAATACTTTTGCTTAAAATATTAAACCCATATCACATTGGCAAACATGGAGTGCCACATGCAATTTTTCTTAGAAACATTTTCTCCCAGAATTAGTTTAGGTAATGTTCTGTTATTGGAACTGGATTCAGAAATGCATGATGTATGTGTGTGTGTATGTATATATGTGCATATATATTTATATATATACATTCATGCTTACATGAATACATGAACATGTACATCCATTCATACATACATACATACATTTTTGAATCTGGCTCTGATAACAAAACAGTACCTTAGTTTAAATGGCAGATTTCCAGCTGATACTTTGTATTGTAAGCTCAAAAAAAAATACTCTGATACTGTATTGTACATAGGTCATCTAGTGAGAAAGACAGAGGGATCACGGAATTTTACTGTGTAATTTAACTACATTGGGGCAATATTCCCAGAAATGTGCTGTTTGATTAGGTGTGGTAGAAATGTATTTTTAAATCTGATAACAACTTTGTTATGGGAAAATTGCTGGTTTATTTTTGTATAATATTTTCATTTTGTTATTTACAATTTTGTTAGATATTGCTGTAATATTTTCTGAAAATAATATCTTTGTTCTTTTCAGATTGCTGATATTAAGAGAGCAAATAACCTCATAAATAGTCAAGACTTTTACGCTTTGAAGCAGTTGAAAATTCCTGTAAAAAAATACAGCTTGTTGACTGAAATTTTACCTGTGATCCCAGATGCAAATAAAACACAAAATTCTATAATTGTTGAGGAGCATAATGTAAGAACTATTAATATTGGTATTGGACCTGGTGGACGTAGTCCATCACCCGAAGAAGCAGCAGCATTTTTCAGACGAATGGATGAAGATCTTGTAAAAATTATGCTTAGCACTAAATCCCAGAAAGATTCTCTGGAAGCTGCTGCTGTTGCTCTTACTTCACCACAAATACAGCCTCTTGTTAAAGATCCATATAACACTGTTGATTGCGGAATACAATGGAATTATTTAATTGTTTGTGTGATAGTTGTTGCAATTGTTATACCAGCTGCTATTGCCTTATTTATGTATATGCGATCATCACAAGATCACCACCATCACCACCCTGATGTGTATCCCAGTGCTTCCTCTGATCAATCTTTTGACCCTGTGACTAAATCTAGTATAAAAAAATGATAGTTAGTATTTTAAAAATTTCTAATTTAATCTATATGTTGTATAAATCTATTATATGATAGTCTTCCATTTAATTTAATTAAAAATGTGCAGTGGCAATAGTTTGTGCCAAATCTTATCACATTTTATCAGTATGTTAAATGCTAATTTATTGCAAATTTAGTGGGTATAAAATATTTTAAGCAAAATTTTATGTTAAATTATTCTTAGAAAGAAGTTAATTATTATGCTGGATTTTTTTAGTGTAATTTAAAACTGAATGGTGTTTTTTATTTCAATGCAGTATATTTATGCTTGAAATATTGAAATATATACAAAATATACGGTTTCAAAATTTCAAGATCTATATTTACTTGTGGAAACATTGTTTTAGATTTCTAAGTCATTTAAAAAACATTTGTATTAAGTTTGAAAGGCAAAGATTTTGCATAAGAAACCTTTATAAATACTTCTCAAGACTCATTAAATTACAAGATGCATTTGACCTGTATTGTATAATTTGTTTGGATAGATACTTTTATTTTTCTGTGTATCATGTAATTTTAAATATAAGAGTTCAAAATTTTTAAGTTTTCAAACATGGATCTTAGTTTGATAAAATAGTGTGGACGCTTGGTAATAAAGTCAGAGTAATAACTTAAAATGCTCTTAGAATTTAATGTAAAGCAATATATGAGCTTAAAATGGATAAAAACAAAGTTATTACTCTTATTAGTATTTATTTTAAAGAATTTAGTTTGTGAAATAAATGTAGTGAAAATTCGCATAGATTATGTACTTGAACTGTTCAGCTTATGAATTGAGTTTTTTAGTATATGTATTTTTAATAATATATTATTATTTTTTGTTTTTCTTATATAACTAATGGGAGAACTTTTGATACATTGATTATCTTGAACCTTATATGGAAATGACAAGCATATCATTTAGTTAATTTCATAAACTTGATATTCAAAGTATGGTTGCTGTGTAATTATTCAAAGTTTAATTTTTTTTATATAAACTTTAGGTATTTTTAAATTTTTCATTTGGCTGAACCAATTATTGATGCTGATTTGGTGTTGGAACCAAAGTATCAACAAAGGAAAATGCTTCGATAAATAATCGTTTTATATAAATTGTATGCTGTTTTGTATCTGGTAAAAAATGTTATCATTTGGGTATAAATATGGTAACTAGAACATCTAAAAATAATGCAATACATTTAAAATATGTATACATGGTAAAAACTCGAGTATCTGGAAAATTCGTGAAAATTGTGGATGGTTGAGCATATAAAAATTGCGATTTATCAGAAAAGCCAAACAAAGGGAAGAATTTTCCTATTAAAAAAAATTCAACATTTAAAATTATATAAGATTTTGAAAAAAAAATTGTATTTGAGGCTTAAAAGCTGATGTATTTCATAATCCAGATTTTTCTGATTATCAACAACCACTTGAAAAGTATTCACGCAGCACCCAATGTTGGCAAAATAAGACAATCCATAACATTGCCAAAATATATGTATGGATACAGCAGATGAGTGTGGATTTCTACCTTCCAAATTTCATGGCCGTTTTTCCAGAAATATGTCATTACTTTTTTTGCTAAAACAAAAACAGATTGCTGGGCACATGGAGATAATAGAAGCATGCACAATGGCAAATTTGTATAATTATCTGCTGTTTTTTAAGTGCAAACAGATCCATACAGTGTACAGAATACTGAGTTTATGCAGTTCTCTCTTATAAGTGAAAACAGATTGTTGTGTACATGGAGAGAAAGAGATAAAAAAAAATAACGGATTTCTTAAAGAAGGTAAGCTTTTTATTAAGAATGTTTCTTGCTTTTAAAATTTTATTTATTGACTGCTCTTTCATGAATTTTTAGTGCCCTGCCAATGGTGATTCTGTTTCTTATATTAGCTTGGTAAAAAATAGTCAGCAATAATTTGACAAGTTTTCGAGACAGGGTTGTGTATTCAGAAAATACCCATAAGCCTTTAAAATTTGAAAGTAAAGCATCATTGCATTATGAAATCCTACTGATCATGAAAGTTGGCAAAGATGTTGTCAAAATTGTTCAAGCCATTTCAGCAGAAATTTAAAGAAATAGATTAGTCTTTAGTTAGTTAGGTAATCAACAGATACAAAATACAGACATAACATATAAAAAATGAAACAGCTTATCCTAATATTTTATGTTGCATTATCATTGTTTGTTCAAATACAGTTGCATTTTGTTCCATTAACACAGACATTTTTGATGTTAATGTCCTGTAAATATTAAAATACTTGAAGCCTTCTTTCAAAAATTAAACCATCTTATGGTTCGATTTGGTTTATTTGACTACGGGAAAGCATACAAGGGCTATCTGCCTAAGGAGACAGATGCATTCGTGGAGGACTTTCTAAGGAAACCGGCTCATATACACATTACAAATGGGGAAAACTACAAAAACACCCATGCAGCTAGTCCGTCCCCTGGGATTCGAACCTTGGACCGAACTACCAATCTTCAGTGACTTGCTGGTTGGTCTAAACCACCTTACTAGATGTAATTAGATTTACATAACTGGTATACTAGCATATTATTGTGCTAGTATACAAGTGGGCTGTCACTCGCTGAGCAAAGTAATGTCTAAACAGATCAATGACTTTTAGATTCAGTGAAGGAAGTGTTTCAGATGAAGCCCAGTTTTACTCAAAATTAAATTGAAGGCCTTTTGCATTGTGATGTCATGCTTATCCAATTTTAGCCCAAATAGTGTCGTATACGTGCTTTATAATAGCTGTAAAAGTCTCTTATTTACGTAATTCTTCAGAGGAAAAAAAAGGGTGAAAAAAAAAGGAAAAAACAAATTCTAAAATATTCCAGTTACTTGAGCTGTCTGTTTAGTTGAATATTGAATAGTCAGGCTTTTACTCTCAATTTTCATTGCTATTTTTTTTTTGGAATATATATATCTATATATGTAACATTTCATTTCATCCAGTGATGTTACTGCTTGCTTTCAAATTGCTGAGTTTGTTAATCAAAGATTCATTAATGTTTTACAAAATTTGAAATATAAAATTCAAAATTTGAACTTCCAGGTGCACATGTTCGGGTGAAGGACAATATAATTCAAAATTTAATTACTCTAGGTACCATTGTTTTTTAATAATGCGAGGAACATGTACATGCAAGATTCTTCATTATATAATTTCTTTAAAGATAATACAGCAATAGTTGGTGGCCAACAGTTTGAAAAGTGATTTGCCGCTTGTACTGGGCAACGTAAAATTCCGTTTTAAGACTAATAGCCTATTCAGGTATCGGGCTAATAAGACACTCTTAGCATATTTGCCGTGTATGTGCTTAGGTTTTTATAAAGAATTATACTAATGAATGTAACTTTATGTTTTTTATGGACTAATAGTGAGTGGTTTTAGTTAATCATCGGTGAATAAATATGTTGTTGCAAATGTTGAATTTATTCACATATTTCCCCCATCCCCATTATTTTACAAAATGTTCCCTCTAAAATTGAGAGCAAAAATTATGTGGTGTATACAGTAAAACATTTTACTATATTGTAAGCTTGGGAAAAGGAATTCATGTTAAGGAATTTGAGTGAAGGAAGAAATTTCGTATCTAAAATTATAAAAGCAGTCGTCTTATTTGTTGAATGAACTTGAATATAAAAAGCCTACATTAAAAATTATAAGGTTTTGAAAAAAAATAATAAATGCATTGTAGATGTAAAAGCCGACATATTTGAAAGGCCTTAAGAACATGAAAGTAAAACATGGTATCCTATTTTGAAATTTTGCTGAACATGAAACTTGGCAGAGATGTTGCCAAATTTATGCCAGTCATTCTAGTAGAAAATTAAAGGTGCAGATTGTTTTTTATTTAGTTAGATAACAGATTTTGGATATAGTGTATAAGAAATTTAAAATGCTTATCATAATTTTTCACATTGCTTTGCCGTTGTTAATCCGTTTTCAAATAAAGTAGTATATTGTGTTTTTTTTCCTTCTGTTAATATCAGGGTTCTGCAACTTTAAAAATATTTCTCTGCATGCTGTCCTGTAAAATACAGGCCCCAAATATTAATAAGAAATTTAAAATGCTTATTATAATTTTTCACATTGCGTCGCCATTGTTTATCCTTTTTCAGATTAAGTAGTATGTCATGTTTTTCTTCTTTTGATATCAGGATCCTGTAACTTAATGTAACTCTGTAAAAATATTTCTCTGCATGCTGTCCCGTAAAATACAGGCCCCAAATATTAATATTTTTTCAAAATGCAAATAAAACACAGAACTGATATACTTCTTAACAAAAATTAAATTGGCTTATCAGGAATAAATCGGATTTGTATAAAACGAAGGAAAAATTCAAATATCATTTTTATACATTATTGGTGCTAAATCACACTGTTTGGATTCAATTTATGCATGCTAACAGTACAGTTAGCCCTATAACTGTATTACAAATCTTGCATTTATTTAATATTTTTGGAGCGGAAGGATTTTTTTCTAAAATTCTAAAGTACTTCAGTTACTTGAACTTTCTGGTTAGTTGAATGCCAGATAGTGCGGCTTTCATGCTACTGGTTTTAAGGGGGAGGTTTAAATGAAGAACATAGCACATTAAAAAGTACATGTATGCACTTGCTAATATTACTGCATTATGCATTTCAAAGAACTCGTTTAAAGTTATTAATTTTGAGAAACTTACACCGCATACTTTTCTGCATACATTTTCTTCTTGTTGCCATAAATTAGAAATTTCGAAACCATATTGTGAAAAAGCTAGGGGAAAAAATATGCGTTACTTATCGAAATTCTTTGATTATTACTAAGCAGTTTAAAGGTTATTCTGTTTTACATATGCAGGGTAAAAGAAGAAGAAAAAAAAAAAGGAAAAAAAAAAAAAGGAATCTTGATGCTGTTAGGGAATTAGAGGCAGATCTGTTTACAAATTACCTGAAAACTTCATTGCATTTTTAAAAAATGGGAAATTGTTATATTTATCAAAATTTATGTCAAAGATTCCACTTGTTTGAGCGAGAGACAGTGATTGCTTTATCTCGATTGAATTCTTTTTAGTGCATGGGTATTTCCTGATTATTTGCATTTCTGGTGTCAACTTTTCGTGAAACTATCAATATTTGGCTTATTTTCAAGTGTATATGTGACAGTAAATAATCCACTCATGCCTATAACACATGTATATTTGAATACATGCAGATTTACATGCTTTATATTTAAATGTTAATTTGCTAAAGAATGTTGACTGACTGTAAAAATGTAAGTCTCTGGATTCTTTAAAAAATTAAAAAAAATTTTTTAATGATTTATGAACAGAACACTACCTATGAGCTAAGCAAATATTTTTGGTCAATTCATAATATTACCATAATATTGGTGACATTTTGTGAGGTTAGGGATAACTAGAAATTACTGGTGCAATGATATTTTGAAAAATGTATTTAAGTTGCAGATCCTCAATGTCTGTTTTTCAAAGTCTTACCCTGGGTATAATTGATTAAATCTGATATTGTTAGGTGGGACCAAGAGCTATTATGATCTTAATTAGGAAAGTAATGTATTTGTAAATAAAGTTTAAAAGTAATTTAAGTGCTGACTAATATTTTAAGAGTTAGAAATAATTGTAGACAACTAAAACGTAATGTGAAAATGATGAACACAGTTTCAGAAATATGTGAATTTATAATGAAAATTCGGGAATAGAGAGTTTTCGGAGAGATTTAGTGTTAAATCTGTTTTTTCACATATATCTCTGACTGAGTTCTTTGAGAATTTAGTCCCTTTTGATACAGTGTTTTTGTTTGTTGATGATATAGGTTGGTGGAGTGGAACCTTTCTATGAAAGCCAATGGAGAACCTATATATAATCTAAATCAAGAAATGGCTTACTAAGACATTAATAATTGTTCATTTTGTATTTATTACATATAATGGTACTTTTGTCCACATCCTGAATTTCAGCATTTTGTACAGTTGCAGTGTTTTTGGCATATATTTGAATATACACTGAACAGTAATCAATTCAGTATGTGTGTTTATTATATGTGTTTTGATACATGTGGATAGAGATTAGTTTTTGGTCTCCGTCGTAAAATTTCTTGTATAATGCTTCCTTTTATTTTTATGAACAAAACAGTATCTATAAATGTTAAGAATAACTAAACAAACATTTTCATGAGTTCGCATAAGTTGGCAACTTTTCTTGGGTGTGTGGATAATCAGAAAGTAGCTATATATCCATTAATTCATTGAATTTTTGATGGTATAATGGTATTTTTAATAATGTGAAAAGAATTGGAATTTGTATTAATGAGATGATCTGAGGAAATTGTTTTAGAATTTCCAAAGCATCACATTTGCTGTACATGGAAAAGCAGATAATTATTCACTTGAGAGGACTTTTTTATTGAAATCTAATTCTCTTCTAATAGACAGATATGAAATATTTAGTAAATGTATATACTCTTTTGTAAAAAATGTATAAAGTTGTATATATAAGATATATATTAATGTCATTGTTCACTTGGTATGTCTAATTGTCACACTGGAAACTTATTCTATTACTTTTCCAAGTGACCACAGGTATTCTGGCCTTTTAAATATTATTTAAAATCAAATAATTTTGAAATTTTTTATAGTTTTTTGGCCAAAAAGCAACTGAAATTATAACCATTAGAAAGTTTATTGTATATAAATTTTAATTTAATAATTTCACTGCAGAGAAATGCTAGTATGTCACTGAAAAATGATTCTTTTAAATGATACTGTTCAAATGCATATATATTTATGAAATGCAATTTGTTTTGCAGTATTTTAATGTAATCTAAGATTAAATATAATACCTTAATTATATTTCTCAGCATAAGTTCCATTTATATTTTAAAATGCCTTTGTTCCATGATTATCATGAACTTGAAATCCAGGTGAACAAATTTCTATTCTCTTATGTGAAATATAAGGCAATATGTATTTTAGTTTTGGCAAATCATTTGTTACTTTAATGTGCCACGTTTGTTGCATGTATACAGAAATTGCCACATTTATTGTGTACATTGAAAAGTATGAATTTTAGTTTCATCCAGCCATTTTATATTTTATATGCATTAAAGATTTGATGTGAAAATGTTTTATAACATTTATTTTCTTATTTTATTAATATATAAATTTATCTGCTGCAATATTTGTAAATTGTGTTTTGGGTATTCTAAATTTGTTAAATCAATCCATTAATTATATACTGAGAGAGCTTTCAATAGGTAATTTTTTATGAAAATGAATGTAAATATCACTTAGAAGATAATCTAAAGAGCGATAGTGAATATGTAAAAATCGAGTCAATTTCATTCATATTAATGCAATAATTTTTATGCATTTACCTGTAAATATGTGCAATCTGTATAAAGTATGTGATGTATTAAAAGCAGAGTTCTTGAATTGTGACTATGATTCAGAACGCATAATTGAACTGGTGAGACCAAAATTTGACGAGTTATTATTATTTGGAACAAGTTTTCCTTAAATTAGATCTATAAAAGTAGATGTGAAGAAATAACATGCATCTGTTGCTGCCTGCTACTTGAAAAATACATTTTTAAACCACCGAGAGCAAAAACAGCAGAAATCTGTGATTTTTACTCTCAACTGATATTTTTTTCTCATCACCCATCATGTAAAGAAGTTGAAGAAAAGGATGAATGAGAAATACTTCATGATTGTAATATATATTAACTAGTAAATTCCAAATAATATAAAGCAATTACACATCTATTTAACGACTTCTCGAACCAAAATAAGAATTATTCTGTAATATATTTGAATTATTATGATTTAATTTTTCTTGGCTTTGGTCCTTATTATCCCTGCCCATAATGAAAGATTTTTTGATGCAGAAATGTACCAGTTATTTAAAATACCAACACATGATTTCTTGCATAATCTGCTTCACTGATTACCAGGATCTTAGAAACCAGTGGTCTCAAATTCAAATTGCGTGCGGGCCGAATGCACGATCTGAAACCAGCTGATGGGCCAATTTTTTTAAACCAAGAATTTTTTTTTGTAAAACAAATTTTTTAAACTAAATTTTAAATTTTGTTTTCTAAATATTTATAAATACTGACAAAAATATGGCAAAGGGGGAAAAAAAAAAGATTAAAATTTATTTTTTGTATGAAATAAAGGTTGCCATGAAACTGTTACTTCGTAATTCAAACATGTGGATAGCTAAATATTTTATTTTCAGACTGAGAGAAAAATGACTGGAAACTATCTTTTTCGCGAATTGTAGATGCTCAGCGGTCAGTCTGTACTCCTCCTTTTCTTTTTTTTAACACACATTAATTTTCAGCCGTGGATAAAACTGTTCACATTTAAATGTATTCCTAAATAAAGTGATTATTCTTGTTGTGAAACTTCTTAACTCAGGGTATTTATCTTTTGATAAGCGCAAAAAAAAGCTTAATCAGATCTGTCTTCAGTGTATCACAGTGTAAATTAATTTGCTGCATTTGTAAGTTTCTTCGGGAGTTACTAACATTCGCTTTTAGTAGCAATGGAAATAATATAAATTTGCTCTGAAAATCATTAAAATTTAAACTTTCCTCAAAATCTTGCCATTATAATTAATGTCATAATAATGCTAATTAGCTTATGGGAAATGAATTTGTTAGTTTGAGACCACTGTTCTAAACAGTTTCGCCGTTAAAGTCCATGTCAATATGACTATTGATTAAGAAGACAGAAACTTTGCTAATTTTTGCTGTCATAATAATGTTTTTTCGTTGTATTTTACATTTTATTCTGTTAAATAAATATTTTCTGAAGTTTTTTATAAAATCTTTTCTTCCAAGGAATTTCTTGTCCATGGATGTAAAAATGGGAGTCTTCAGGTTTAAATTTCTGTAATGTAAATGAACAGTAGGATAGACTTATTACAAACATTTTATTGGGCATGCAATCATTGAGAAGTATATCGATTAATGTTTAATAATTATAAATTATGGAGGATTTTTAATGGTCTGCTTTATATTTTCAAATAGTGATTCATATCCTTTGTAATTTGCTGTTCCGTACATTGCTGCAAAAAGAGCAGAAAAGTGAATGAGAAGGAAAAGCTGAATTAAAATAAAATCAAAAATTATGAAAGAACGTACCCAAACAAGGCCATGAAAGGCTAACTGCAAAATCAAATTTAAAAAAAAAGTAATTATTGGCCATCTTTATTGTTTATCAGAGCAGGAAAAAATTTATGATGAAAATTTAAAATTCTCTGTGTTTTAAAAGCTAGAATTTTCGCCTATTTTAAATACATACTGGTCACCAAAATTAAAGGAACGTAAACAAACTGACAAATAAAACGTAGCTAATACTTAACAAAAAACCTGATGTGTACACTACATGAATTCCTTGTACGGAATATTACATTATATGCATTTTGCATTTCACTTATTGGATTGAATTAAATATTATTCTTGATAGTGCATAAACCACAATAGAATAACGACACTCATAAAAATTCACTATATTTGTTTACCACAGCGACATTCTGGCGCTAGCTTCACTTAACAGCGTTACATCTCATACATTTTGTTACTCATCAGAATGCTAAAAAATTATGTGTATCATCTGGATAATTACCTAATCATTGCCACATGGGGGAAAATGTGGAATCACTTGGCGCGTTTTTAAGATTGGTGTCCATGTACACATCGACCTATTTTCACTTAAAAAAATTCCAGAATTGTACAAACTCGGCACTGCCATGGCCATGGCACTGCGCACTCCTTTGACTTTGTTCATGTACACAGCGATTTATTTTCACTTAAAAAGTCAAAAGAATTGACAAAAATCTAATCTACTGTTGTAAAAAGCGTCAAGCAAAACGCGCCAAAGAAGTGGGCGATTCTGCACTTTAGCGGCTACATGCCCTATACAAATACTATAATAAATCTAAAACGATGTGTAAAAGAAATTAAGCAAACAAACAAAAAAAATTCACAGACGACTCAGTATTTCTCATTCAATTCTCACTTCGCGACAAGGCAAAAATACATAAAAACTCGATATAGCTATAATAAAAATTACGAAGTAAATCTTAAACACTTATTTCCTCGAATAAATTCCAGAAGGGATTAAGCATGATTTAATTCGCAGCAATAAAAGAAGACGTTATCTTTGTTGTTGCGAAGTTTAGTTTCTCTAGATTGGCAACAAATCCAATATTCTCCTAAATTTCGAATGTAAACAAATATGTCCGTCATAAGAAAATGATTAGGCTTAGCTGCACTTAGACAACTTTTAAATTGTTGATAATTCTACAAATTTTGCATGCAGGTTTACTAAAGGCATAAAAACCTTAACCGGAAGATAAGAACAGCATAATTCAATCATTTTTAAAGCAAGAAATGCACAATTTACGAAAATATAAGAATAACACAAGTGAGCTCACTGAGCCGAGTAACAAAGAGTATATATATATATATATATATATAAATACTTTTGGTGCGGCCTATTACAACCAAAATAGGAGGTGCACATCTACTTGTTATAGCAGTCCTAAATACAAAATTTCAACGTTCTGAGGCTACTCGTTTTTGAGTTATGCGAGATACATTCATACATACGTAGGCACCGACGCCACGAAAAAATCTCTTCAGAATCCATTTTAAATCAGTTTTATAATTTTTTTTGGGGAAAAAGAGTCCTTTGTTCTGTTCTTACATACGATTGTCACTCAAAAACGTCGTTAAATTGCATTCGGTAGCAGTCAAAATAAATATTTTCATTGAAATATGATACCTAAAATTTTTCGCTATTACAATACTTCCTTTTTACTTCGTACAAGGAGGTAAAAGTTATTATCAGACATTTGTATAAAATCTTTAGTTAACATAAATTACAATGTTTGACAGCTGATTATTCGCAAAATATTGAAATTAAAACCAAATTTTTGGAAAATAATGGCAAAATCGTCACCTCTCGTGGAAAAACGTGTTCTTTAATATGGTGTATGGTCACTTCGAACGGATCAGCATACCTCACGTCGTGTTTTCATAGACTTTGTAAAGTGTTGATTAAGTCTCGTGGAATTGCATGCCACTCTTCTAAAAGTGCATTTTTCAGCACCTGGAGAAGCCGGGGAGAAATGTGGCGCGTTGAAACTTGGCGCCCTAAGGCATCCCACACACGCTGAATTCGTTTCAGGTCGGGTGACTAAGGTGGTCCATCCATTCGAGTGATATTTTATGTTTGCAAGTACTCTGACACCACATATGTTCGATGAGGCGGAGCATCATCATCCATTAGTAAAAATTCAGGGCCAACAGCACCCCTAAACAGTCTACTTCGGATTCCAATACCTTTTTCTCATATCTCTGAGTGTTTATAGAAGTGCGGCCATTTGTCATGATTCCTCCCTAAACCATTAAACCGCGAATGCAGAAACGAGATATTTTACCGACAAGGGAAGGCAAGTTGCAAGTTCTTTCCTCTCTTTAGATAAAAACACGTCTAGAATCATTCTTCAGACTATATATGAACTCGTCAGTAAACAACACTCGGGCCCAGTCTTCTTGGCTTCATTGAACATGACGATGGTACCAGTTTAAACGTTCTTTTCTGGAAGCTGGAGTGAGTGGGGCACAAAGCATTGTTTTTTTTTCCTCATGCAGTGCAACCTCGTTAAGCTTTCATACAGCAGTAGAGCAGCTAATTCGATTTCCTGTGGCAGCCTGAAGCTCTAAAACCAAATCTCTTGTAGCCGCTTTGCGGTTTTTTCGAGCCGACAACGGCAGAAAACGGTTTTCTGATGCAGTTGTTGCACTTGGTCGCCCTTGACCAGGCTGTCTGCCAACCGACCCAATGCTTAATTATTCACCACTTTTGATCTTCACTTAAATGATGTCTTTGAGCCATAACTACTGAATACTGATCATTCCCGGAAACGATATTCACTTTAAGCAACTCTAGAGACGGAATTTCAACACGCGTCCATTGCTCACCACATTGGCAATCCCCGAATTTGCATTTTCCTACACTAACGTTTGCGTGGAAGTGCAGTTGTGTGTTCGGTTGAATTTAATGAACTTAAATAATTACAGCATTGGGCATTGGTTGCAACATTAATTTAGTGAGCATGTTTTTTCTCAGTATCCTTTAATTTTAATGAACAGCGTATTTTTATTCTAATTGGCTTACATTAATTATCATTTTTATTAATTTTTCTCTGTTGGTTTATCTTCTGTTTTAGATCATTAATTCAATTTTACAACGATCTTTTAATAGTCATATGACTATAAAATAATTAATACTGGGTACGAGTTCTTTTTTTTTTATTCGTGGAAAATGGACAAAAGAGTAATACTTCTGTGATAATAAATAAATTATTTCTATTATGTATTAAAAATGTCGAGTATACCTTTCTGAAAATCGCCACTTGTTATCAAATGTATTTTGGCCATACGTATTTTTTATCTTTAAGTATGCGCGGGGATTCGCAAGCAAGGTGAGAGTGAGGTGTTTGATGAGCTTTGTCCAGACGTTGCGTAATTGACCGATTCCACCCCCCCCATAACGCTTTGAACACTACTTGCAATTTTTCAATTCTAATTTTCCATTTGTGAACCAGCTTTGATAGCTATGAGCTGCGAAACTACTCCGTTCATCAGGACAGTTTTACGAGCACACCTTGCTTAAAATGAGACTGAAAACGAAGGGTTTTTTTTTATTTGAAGCCAGGTTAATTTCAAGAAATTTTTGGCCACCAGGACCTGACCTAACGCCAGCTGACTTTTTCCTGCAGATGCATTTAAAGAAAAAGCATTTGTCAACAAGCATAGCATACACTGCAATGCAAAATAGACATTCGGCGTGAATCAGCAAAGATACCTTTTAAGAATGTTTGCAGACCTGCAGCATTAAATTCCATTCTAATTATTGTCCTGAACATTTTCTGTGATATAAATATGTTAATCATGAATAAAACTCTGTATTCTATATGATTAAAATGCATTGCTTTTGAGATTTTCTAAGCCGTCTAACAGAATTATACTTTATTTTAGATTTAAAATTTGGTAAATTAACATGCTTATGTTTCATATGAAACATTATTATTATTTTTTATTTGCATTTTATTTATTTATTTATTTTCATACATACTGATCATCGAATAAGTATTTTTTTAATCTGGTGACACAGCAAAATGATAGGATAAAGAAAGATCTATCCAAGCAGTTCCAGTGAAAGGCAACTGAAAGTTATAGAGAACGTATTTTAAACGAGTGGGAAAGTTTCACATAAATTGAAAGATACGAACTTGAAATGATGATTCGAGATCTTCACTTAAGACGCATTTCCTCGATTTAGGTGTTACCAGTAGGTTTGCTTTGGTTATGGGATTACGGCAAAGCCTGGAGGGCTATCTGCCTAAAGGGAGAGATGCTTTCTTTGAGGGCTTCTTAAGGGAAACTGACTCGTATATATGTTACGCGTGGGGAAAACCACGAAAACGACCATGCAGCCAGCCCGTTCGTGAGATTCGAGCCTCGGAACGAACTACCAGTATTTAGAGATTTTACCACTCGGCCGCTGGTGGACTTTTACAAGTAGGGAAATGTAGAACTTTTACAAAAATACAAAATGTAGAAGATGGCAGTTTGAAAAAAACAGGACACCTTTTGCTACACCAAAGGAAGTTCTTTAGCCAGAGAAAAATAATGTTTTATATTTGGGAAAATACAGAAATAATTTACTGTTAGCCCAAAAGGGATGTTAGTTCGGAATGGGATATTAGTCATGTCTGTGAACTAATAATTCATTTCTATGGGCGCCTGAGCCAGAGGCTCTGACCCCATCTAAGTGCTGGATATTTTTTCTAACGTTGAAGAAACAACTAAGGTAGAAGGGTCAAAAGGTCCATAGCAGAATCAAATGAGAAGGTAAAGAGAGTGCAGAGGCATTAGCGAGGATTTGAGTCGGTAGTGGCTGCTTCGATGCTTACTTGGAAGGATATAAACCTCATTATTGAAGTCAGTAGCTCGTCTTCGGATGGGCTGGTCATGGAGAAAGGGTCAGGAGGCAGGTCCTTTGATTCACTGGCGCAGGAGCTGAGTCAAGAGTAGCTTCTGATTGGTAGAGAAGGGTATGAGTAAGTCAATGTGCAGGTAGGGGAGACAAATTTTGAAGACAAACGAAAAGTGCTGGGATGGGGGATAAACTTTGAATGGAATTTAACTTATAAAGAAAAGTCAAGTAAAAGAATTCACAAATGGATTATGGACAGGAGTAAAGGGTGAATTATGTTATGTTAGGTTAGGTTATTAAATTATGGCAAAGCACACGAGGGCTATCTGCCTAATGGGAGGGATGCCTTCGTGGAGGACTTTCTAAAGGAAACTGGTTCGTATACACGTTACACATGGGGAAAACCACGAAAACGCCCATGCAGCCAGCCCGTTCGCGGGATTCGAATCTTGGACTGAACTACCAATGTTCAGCGTCTTTACCGCTCGGCCGCTGGTGGGCCTAAAGGGTGAATTAAGTGCAGGGCTTAATTTCTAAAATTAAAAGTGCCGGAACCCTATGGAAGACTATCAGGAAAGAGAAACAAAAATAATTAAGTAAAATGGCTAATAAAATAATTAATAATTAAGCAGTTAAATAATTATTTATTAAAATTAAATAATTAACGATTAGAATAATTGAAAAATGAATATTAAAATTTAATAAAATGTGAAGAGATAAATAAAAATATTCTAAGTTATTAAATAAAAGGTAAATAATTAAATATTAAAATAAAGTACACCTATCCCTTGATTTACATGGAAGATAGGTTCCGCACAAAACCATGTAAATCGAAATCTTGGATTTTGCTAAGTAAAACCGTATAAAACGAAAAACACACTAAATATGCCTAATTTAGTTATTTATTTACATAAAACAAAAGTAAGACATCTCAAAATAAATAAGGTTATACTTCGTTCATAAAATAACAAATATATGTATGTAACAGAACTACATATTTAATTTATTTTACATTAGGAAAATATAAGATTATTAAAAAAAATATAAGTTTAACCACTCTCATCACTTTCATGAACTATTATAGTCTTTTCTTCTTGATTGGTAAGATGCCACTTTCATCACTTGAGCGTTCTTGATAAGATTCTGCTTCAATGGTTGACGAATTAGGGAAGATCACAGATCGAGAAGATTTTATAGAGAAATTCGTAATTAACAATTGCCTAGGTATTTTCCCTAAATTTTTGTAAACCTCCTCATATTGATTTAAGGACTTACTAAGCTCCCGTTAGAATCAGAGAGCTCGTTCAACGTTTGTGTCATAAGAAAAACGTTCAACGTTTCTTCCAAGCATCTTAAGAAATGATTACCTAATTTTCTTCCCAATTCAAGTCCTACGCTGATGACTCCTGCTGTGAACGAAATGGGTTCAGCTTTCTCTTCATCAGAATCATTTTCTTCATCATGTTTATTTGTTTCATGAATCATGTTAACTAATTCATCCTCATTTAGTTCTTCATCAGCCATTATTTCCTCAACATCTACCTGAGTTAAACCCCCAAAACCTTCTCCTTCTATAGTGATCCAATTTAGTGATCTGAGAATATTCTTGCTCTAATGGTAATCTATCATTCTATCTTTACAGCATCCGGCCATATTGCTTTCCAGCATGCGTTGAGCGTTGATTGTTTTATCTGAGTATATGACATTCCAACATGCTTAACACAATCTAAGATTGTAAATTTCTTCCAAGCATCTATAAGAGTAAGAGATTTATCATTCTCCATTTGTTCTAAAATATTGAAGATTTGTTTGATATACAGTGTTTTAAGACGAAATTATTCCTTGACCTAACCGCTGTAATAAGGAAGTTGTGTTCTTTGGTAAAAAGACAAGTTCTACATTTCATGTTGTAAATCTTGAGGATGACCAGGTGCATTATCAATTAATAGGCAATCCCTTTTTACTAAAATAAGTTTTTGCATCTGGGACAAATATGTTATGAAACTATTCAATGAAAGCTATGGCAGTGACCCATGCTTTCGTATTAGCCATCCAATACACGGGAAGGTTATTTATGTTTATTGCTTTAAATGAGTGTGGTGCTTTTGATTTGTTGATAACCAATGGTCTCATTGCATAATCGCCTGAAGAGTTGCAACAGAAAATAATTGTTATACGACTTTTCGCTATCTTATGACTACTAGCTGATTTGCAAGCTTTAGCTAAATAAGTTCTTTCAGGCAATTGTTTTTCCAGAACAACCCGGATTCGCCAGCATTGAAGATCTGGTCAGAAGTGTAGGAGTTCGCGGCAATGATTTCAACAAATTTTGTTGGATATTGTTGCGCTGCATCCAAATCAGGAGATGCATTTTCTCCTTCCAGTCTTAGATTATGTAAAGACTGTCTTTGTTTAAATCTCTCAAACCAACCATGACTTGCGGAAAAAGATCCCTTTTTTTACATCCGACGAAGTCCACGATGACTGATTCTGAAGTGCTCTATAAATTTTTAAAGCCTTATTTGTAATAGCATCAGTATCAACTGGAATCCATTTTGATTTTGGTCTTCTATCCATATCACTAATGCCTTTTTCACATTTTTCATTGTATCATCTCTTACACATGAAATTGTGCTCTTACTGCTGCAAGTTCCAGCTGCTACACTTCTTCTAATAGTGTCTTCATATTTTCTAATTGTCCCTATTGTGGCTTCATTCATGAAGTAAATTTTAGCAATATCTGATACTCTTTCTCTGTTACGTAGAGGATCTAATATTTTAATTTTTGTTTTTAAAGAAATAACTTTTCTCGTTATTTGATTTTTTCAAATCTTTTGTCATTATAAAACCTTAAAAAATTTACTTAAATTATAAAAATGCCACAAAAAGTATAAATGTTGAAAACTTACCAGTACACATTCAAATATGTAGATAAAAATGATGTAAGTTTTTCTGCAAAATACTGATAATGCGCTAGTTCATATGAACCAAATAGCTTTACTTTTGTGAAATACATATACATAATACGGGATTCTTCTTTCACAAGAAAGAGAATCCTCATCCTTATTGTTACCAAAGGAATTGTTCTAAAATATGAGAAATTACCTCATAGCGGTTTCTGCGGTTAATAACGCAATGTACGAAATATTGGTGTAAGGCAGCAACTATTGGGCACATGTAACATTACTTTTGACACTCGAACGTGTTTAGCTAATTATTAGTCACCCTCTTCACCACAGAAGGCATTAAGAATTAGTTATTATTACTATGATAAGAGGTATTAATTTCTACAAAAATTATAGATTTCATCAATGAGTGATTGATTTGAGTTCCTCGGAGAATGTTTGAATAGGTTTTGCCTTTGTTATTAGTATTGGGATTTGCGTCTGAGGTCTTAGTATCGGAGATATCTTCTTCGCATTATCTTCATGCATATTTAAGTGTTGGGAAGAAGTTATGTGTTTTTTTCCGAAGCAGATTTTAAACTAGAATCTTTATTTTGGGGAGATAATCTTTCAGATCTATTTCTTGGGTATTTTGAGCAAACTCTATTCGAGGCAACGTGTTTTTGGTTACACTTCACACAGAAGATTATCAATCCTGCCCTTTAGGGGCAAAGTGCCGTTTTACGAAAATGCGAAAATTTAACAATTTTCGGAGGAGTGATACCACCGTTGGCAATTGTGGTACTGGAGCATAAGATTTTTCTTAATGCATTTCTCCACTTTAATAGCGAAGAGAGATAATTTAGTTAATTTGTATATCTCCTCTATTTTATCAGAAGAAAGGAGCTGTGCTTGGTACAGAGGTTAATTTTTAGTACGGTTTCGGGTAAGATGTACAACGTTATGTACCAAGTACCCTAGTGCGGTTATTGCATCATTAAATTCTTCTTTTTTCATGTCTATAGGTAATCCTCTTATTGGAATTTTAGTCGGTCTTTTATGTTTAGCAGTGATAATGTAATGTTCAATATTATTTGCTTGAAATAATTTAGTCAGATCGCGATGTTCATCATGTGATTTAGGTATAATTTTGAGGAATTCTCCCGTGACTCGGCCTAAGAATTTGGCATTCGTCATATTAGATAGGTTTTGTAAGTACGCATTAAACGTAATACTTTCTAGAGGTAGCATCATTATCGATTGCACAATAGTTTGAGGCTGAGTCATCTGCTGATTTTGCATGATAGTGTTATTATCATTAATATCGCTAGTACTAGGTGTGGTGTAGAAATGTTTTGATCATCCAGTTTACTAAATATATTCCGTACTGGTATTTGATTTAATATTTTTTTCCTAGTGGAAACCTTATATAGCAGCTTTAGCTGTTTTGTTAGGTTTTTTAAATCCATCACTATCCCGATTTCCATCTTCCGAATTATCCGTTAAATCCTGTTTCTTACAAGACAGGCAGATCGACAACCTTGTATTCGGCGTAGATTTTGTAAAATCCCAATTGATTTCGAAGGCAAAACGAGTCCCCTTTCATCAGGAGCAAAAATTCTTCAGAATTTTAATAGAATGTTTTGCTCCTGATGAAGGGAGACCCGTTTTGCCCACGAAATCGGTTGGGATTTTACAATATCTACGCCGAATACAAGGTTCTCTATTTGCCTGTCTTATTTTCCACGTCGGCGTGTTTCTCATGCGTCCTGTTTCTTACGTTTAATTGCATTAGGTTCATTAGAAAGAAGTAGAAGTAAGAGGTTGGGGTAGGCGGTTACCAGCACAAGAATTTCTTTAAAACTCGTATTTACCTCATAAGTACTGAGTTTGCGAGATTCAGTCTTACAAATTTCAGGGAGTTTCTCCGTATAAAAATTGGTCTGTCCGGTTCTCTGTTTCGGTCTAGCTTGTCCTTTGCAATCCTAAACTGTTCAAGTTTAAATTCCAAGTCTTTAATTTCCTTTAATATCTGGTCATATTCTTCACGAGAGATTAAATCATTTGCAAAGAATTCGAATTCTGAGCGAGTTCCATAACATCAGCTCTGTCTTTAGGAATATTAGGCACCAGCACACTCCAATCAAGCTCGTCCAGAAGCGTAGCATTACCACCCGGCATGGTAGGATAGGTTCGCGTTACTCTTGAGAGCTGATCAAGCACGCATCTTCATTGAACTATTAGCTTCGAAACAGCGTTCTGCGTTCCCACCAACCACCCTACCAGGAAGCTGTGTGTGTGGGGGGGATTGAATTTCCATGCAATCTTGAAAATAGAACTTTCTTGAACAATTTTATTCCAATCGAGGGAACGACATGGATTGCTTAGTCCGGACAAAAATCGTACCATTGTCACTATACATAGTGTTTGGGCGTCCGCTTTGAAACTTCTGAATCCCAATAAAAAAATCATTGGCCCAAAATCCTTGTATCAGTTCAAGGTGCACAACCCTATAAACCTCACAGGTGAAGAGAAGTATCCAGCTTTTCTTTCCGTCTTTTAGGTAAAGAGGTCCAGCTGCGTCCACTCCCGTTACCTCGAAAACCAAAAACATCTCGGATCATATTTTCACGCAGCGGGGCAGGAACTGTTTCGATTTTCTTTGCAGATCTTTTGCATCGAATGAATTTTGCGATCACCCTTTGAACTATTTTGTGCCCTCTCAGAATACAAAACCGTTGGCGAATATCCGCCAAGAAAATTTGAACTTCAGCATGGGAAAGCATTGTATGCCTTTCCAAAATTAATTTTTCTACAATTTGATGGTTAGCAGGTAAAAAGATAGGGCTCAGAAAATTATCTTCATCTTCTTCTATATCTGCTTCCATTTATTGAACAGATAATTTTTTCTTTCAGTTTATTATCTGGATTCCTAGAATTCTGAAAGAATCGCAGTATTCAAGCTGTCAGTCGAATTATTCTCGAATATTTTGAAAACCGACGTGTAAGTACCATTTTTCGTCAGGAGCAGTTGAAGTAACTAAGGACGTCATTCCTCTTTTTCTTTGTTTAGAAACATCTTCTATATTTACTTCAATTTCAGAAACAGGCCAATTTTCTTTAGGCTGTTTAAGTCATGGTAGACTCTTCCACCATTTAGATCTGAACCAAACTTCATCGGAACAACCTCTAGAAGGGAGGTCTGTCGGATTGTAGCTTCCAGGAATGTGCTTCCATTGCTCTTTTGATGTTAACTTCTTATTTCTCTCACTCGGTTATTAATAAATGTTCCCCAATGATCCACATTCTTGATCCAGAATAAAACGACTGAAGAGTCAGTCCAACAGGTACTTGGAATTCCTTTCAAGTTCATAGCTTCTTTTACTGTCGCAGTAAGGGGAGCGCCGATCAAGCATGCTGACAATTCTAGCCGAGGTATCGTTATCTTTGTTAAAGGAACTACTCTACTTTTAGTTTCAGTCAAATGAACCTTTACCTCTTTCTCACATTTGCTTCTCAGAAATACGACTGTACTATAGGCGAACTTGCTTGCAGAAAAAAAAAAAAAAAAAAAAAAAAAAAAAAAACACGAAAACTAAATTTTCTTTCTAAACATTGCTTTGAACATACATTGGAAATTTGATCTCTGCCAACAAGTGTAAATCTTCAAGCCACATATTGAACTCTAGGCGAATATCTTCAGGACAGATATCATCCCAACCACTTTTCAGGTACCAGCTATTCTGTATTAGCAGCTTCAAACGAATCTTCATTCGGCAAAGAATTCTGATGGGATTAAAGGTACTGTGAACTGGTTAAAAGAATGTATTCTAGTAGTGGGTTTTTGCTTGAAATCAACTTTTTCAAGATCACAAAAGAGAACATCTTTAGTTTTGCCCCATAATAATCTAAGAACGGGTGTATTTTTTTCTTGGCATTCTCCTTCTGTTAGATTTGAATGCTCCCAGCCTCGTAAATCGAAGCAACCTGTAGCCAGAATCTGTTTTGCTTCATAAATGAATTTCCAAAGTTCATCTTCAAGATACCGAAGTTAACGCAATTATCCCCATAGAATGCATTCCTCAGCTTTTTTACGGTTTCAGGAAACTGCTTTCATTTTGTCTCAATTAGAAATCCAGAGCGGCAGCTAGTAGGAAAGGACTGCTCGCAAGTCCAAACATTACTCATCGGTAACGATAAATGTTTTGTTTCCCTTCCTTATAATCTTTCGATAATATGAATCTATGAAAATCTTGGTCTTCTTTGGCCACAGATATCTGTAAAAAGGCCTTTTATATACCTGAAACTGCACCATTTTCTTTCTGACGAAATCTCATAAGTAATGGTGGAATTTTTTCGATAAAATTTGGTCCTGTTTCTAGACAGTCGTGAGCGAAGGTGAGTTCATACTTTTACACGAAGCATCAAATACAGGACATACTTCGTAGTAGAATTCCCCTTAAAAATACCTCTATACTGAAAATAATAACAAGAATTTCCCGATTCACAATCCGGTACCTCTTCTATGATATTTTTCTGCAACCATTCTATAAATACAGCTTCATGGTAGTTGCATTTCCCTTCTTTAAGAAGTTTTTGAGTAGTAGTGCTGCATTTTTTTCCAGATATAACTTTATTTTCACTCAAAGCCCCGCACGTCTCTAACCAAGGTAGTTTAACGATGTAACGGCCCCTTTCCTCTCTGGACAATTTAAAAAAATGTTTGAAAAGTGGACTATTCCGCTTCTTTTTTTAGTCATTGTTTCA
>KK113475.1:50504-65539 GCA_000611955.2 Stegodyphus mimosarum
CGAAAGCGTGAAAAAAACCTTAGCAAATCTTTTTGGGCGATAGTTAAAATCTAAATTCTTTCACTTTTTATATTTTTTAAAGGGGTGTATTTTGAACAACTGAAAAACATAAAACAAGCCGTTGATGAAACTTGCATACTTGCAAAGGAAACGGTGTACCTTTTCATCTTGACAAAAATTAAGATAATTTGAAAGAGACACAATGACATTTCTCGCATATTCTTCTATATTAGTATTCTCAGATTACCACAATTTCCAGTCTTCAAAACAACTAAACAAACAACAGCAATAAAAAAGGCTTTCAGATTTTATATTACGCCCAAAAGGACGTTTTTTCCATTTACACATACATACACGTTTCGAGAGCATTTGGACTAACGCCCGTTTGGGCTAAAAATATTTATAACAACATATCTTTAAAATTTCCGATAGACAATCTCGCGCGCTGGAGATAAAAATATTTTATTCGGTATAATTGCCATTGCTCACTTTGAAATCAAAGATCACTTTGAAATCAAAGAAGTTTAAAAAATATGAAATAGATAATGAGACAAATTCGAGATTCAAGATTCGGGCTTGCAGGTGCCCATATTTGGGCAGAGGACTGCGTTTGTCAAAATTTAATGGCTGTGGGTATCGTTGTGTTTTCACAACGCGAGAAACATACATACGTTCATGCAGATTCTTCATTATTTAATTCTTTAAATACAATACAGGGAAATAATATTTGGTAGCAGTAATTTGAAAAGTAAAAAGGACATTTATAGTGAAACAACACAAAATGCCGTTTCGAAACTAATAGCCCTTTTGAGCTAACGCCCCTTTGAGCTTAAAAAAAAAAAAAAAAAAAAATTAGAGTAAAGCGGTTGAATTTTTCTTGCTTTTCCTAAAAATGTAGGAAGTCCTCTTTTCTCCTTTGTCAGAAAGGCTCCCACGTGTTTTGCAATAATTCATTAACTGATGTGATTCCAAATAAAGTTCGATTCATTCTTTGGATAAAAAAAAGAGCACCAGCGATTCTGTCACTAGGATACTGAATATTTAAAATTAAGAAGCGAGCAATTGGCAAGTATGTCTTAGATCTAAGATGCACTCCTTCCTTAGTTTGTAATTTAATGGCGATAAACGTATCTGAAGATCAATGGTTCTTAAAAAAAATTCTAGTACCCTTTCATACGATGGCCATTTTGCCAGATTCTTACCATATACTTGAGTGAAAATTAAAAAAAAAATCATATTGAAATTAAATAATGAATAAGTTTTAGTTTTAACTATCACTTGCGAAGCCATAATTCATGAAATCCTAGGGGTTGGCGGCTACAATTTAAGAATTACTGTTTCATATATTGAAACTGAAATTAATTAATGTTATGATTATTTTTAGCATTATTTAAAAACTTATTGTAAAGCATACTGCTTATGAAATAACGGAACGAAATTCTTGTAGTTCTGAGACAGAGATGAATATTTAATTTTTTATTTCGTTATATAATTTTTCTCACCCTTTTTCAAATTCATAAAATTATTCAATGGAAAATGATGGTTGTATCTGAAATGAGGCGTGTGTATTATTTACACGTATCATATTGATTTCATGATAAATATGTTTGACCTAAATATTAGATAATGTTTCTCCCTTTAAAATGTAACTTGAAAAACCTATCCATTTGACATGTATAGTGTATGGTAAGCTACGATTTTCTTTTTTAAAATTGATACTCTCCTGCCATTTTTATTTTAAAATGTAAAATTTAAAATGTATAATGTAAAATTATTTTATGTAGTGTTCCAATGTTTGCCTTTGTAGACGGCAGCTGATTACTGTCATGTCACTACGCTTTTGGAAAACTTCTGTGTATCACATTAGACGTACTCTTCAACGTATGTTATGTGTAAGGTTTTAGTTTAAACTAACAAAGTTTTATTTTAATTTTCCCTTTCCTGTGATTTCTTATTTCAACTTCCCGTTAGAATGAGCACGCGTTTCAGCTTTATGCTAATTTGAAGTGGAGCCTAGTTTTGGTATTTAAACATTAGCGAGGAACTTCTCGGTGTGAGAGAGCTTTTAGTCTCAGATCACTGCCGCTCTGTTCGACGTTCGCCTGACTAGCTAGTATTTAAATTCTAAGCCTTTGCGCTGTTACGCTATTACTTATTGAAATAATCTAAGTGCTTTAGTATTAGCTAAATCTTGCTACGCACCATTGATCATTTAGAGGCCAACCTCGCGTTTATAACTCTGTGAGCAACGACTACTTAATTTCTGTTTTTATTTTAAATTATTTGATTGTTCAAGTTAGACCCAAGTGCTGTCATTATTTTCTGTTATCCCTCCCGAGTTGGGAAGTGGCTGTAAATAATTGTGGTTTAATAAAAGAGGATTTTAAATCCTTCTTACGTGCAGTTATTCTACCACTTAATTACAGTATTCTACCACAGAACATAGCTGCATTCAGCTCCCTGTTCAAGACCAGGACTTCAACTTCCTCACGAATATGTTCGCCAAGAGTATGCATAGAACACTCAGTCCTGACACTGGCGCCCGAAGAAAAATAAGAGACAAGAAGACGAACCTGAGATACCTGCAGTACCTGTGCAGAATCCTGACATAGCACCTCCTGGCCTAGAAGGATTTGGCTACATCGTACAAACCATGCGGGCAGCTATGAAATGTAGTGGTCTGCATGCTCGACGCGTAACCGAGAGGTCCGTGGTTAGATTCCCGGCGAAGGCGTTGCTCATTTTTCACCTCTTCTGCATCGGAAAAAAAAAAAAAGTACCTAATGTCTTTACATATGTACCTAATCGATTTGTAATTATTGTATAACTGTAACCTCTGTAATTTTAACTAATTTAATTTTAATTTTAGTCGGACAATAAATGCCGACTGATCTGCTCTGGCCCTGACCTGAGGTTATGGCTCTCAGATGGTCCCACCTCTGGGTACCTTATTCCGTTAGTTGCCTCAAGGCTAACTCAGGTCGGAAGTTGTTCAGTAGGTCAGTGCAGTATATAGTAAGCCTAAACTTTAGTAATAAGGTAAATTCTTACTTATGGATTAAATTTTATGTCAAAAGAAACATAGTTATTTGATTTTACCTTAATGTATATAATCCAGTTTTCTGTAAACGCATATAATCCAGTTTTCTTTACGGAAAGCCTTCAACTTATCAGGCTTATACTTGCGAGGTCTTATTAGTCCAAAGGGATTTAGTCCCGAAGGACTATTACTTTTGTTTGGGCGTTTTGCGTTGTTTCACAAGAAACGGCGTATCACTTTTCAATTTAGTGCTTATGTTTCTTTGTTGGTTATTTATTTATTTATTTATTTTTTTTTACGTCGCTTTCTCTTCAAAAATCGTCTGCGTGCGTTGCACGGGAAAATAAAAAGGAATTTTAATTACAGTTCTAAATAAATAGCCAAATAAATGTGAAATTCGTAACAATATTCTCTAAAACTTTAACGAATTTTTCATTAACAAACTCAAAGATTTCAAAGCCAGCAATACCAACGTTGTGCAGCGTGTACCGAAATTTCTAAAGATATGCACAATTTAAAATTATTTTGCGATATTGCTGTTGAACTGAATTTTATGGTTTAAGTGCGAAGAACATGGTATTTAACAAATAAAGGTAACACACAAAATGTTAAATAAACGCCCCTTTGGACGTAATTAAAATCTGAAACCTTTCAGATTTTTTTCTTTTTTTTTTTTATTAAATGATTTCTATGGAAGTTTATATTTTGTTGCAAAACACCTTCAAAAATTGCGGGCGTTACCTATAATTTTCATACTCGTATTATAAATACTTTAAAGAGAATTTTTTTGTAGTTCGGTTCAATCATTATAGATGAAATAAATGCTTGATGGAATCCTGCTAAACTAGCTATTAAAAATTTCTTATAATTAAATAATTTTTAATATAAACGTGCTGTTTAAAAATTCTTATAGTACTTTCTAAAAATCTTTCACCCGGATTGCGGAGACTTTGGTAATAATAATGACATTTTAATAAGTTAATTACGCAATTATACAAGAAATTTTATGTTAAGTATTCTTCGGAAATATGAAGTTGTTTTCATAGTAGAATTTTAAGAAAAGTTATTAAAACTTTTATTATTATTTGTCTCCAAGTTGACAGTAACCCCAGGCATGAAGACGTGCTAGAATGTTCTATAGGAAGCGTACAGACAATAAATTCAGTGCGTTTTTAGTCAAAAATTAATTTTTAACAATCAGATATAAAAATTTGCTATGGATTTTATTGATTTTTATTTTGCGTGGCATATAGAAAGAGAGAAATTATATCCATTAATTAGAGTTATCTGAGTTTTTCTCTAACATCCAGACGGAAACCTTAGTGAGACCAAATGTTTGGGATTCTACTAAACGAACTTTAAAAAATAAATTTCTCATGAATTAAATAATTCTTAATATAAAAGTGTTTTTAAAATATTTTTTATGTTTCTTGAAAAATATCCCAACCATATCAAGGGTACCTTGATAATAATAACAACATTTTTATTACTTAATTGCTTATTTTAATACTGATAAACTTTGAGGCATACTTTCTGTTACAGAAGCGTATTTAATTAGTTGCAGGTTAAAAAATAAAGATACAGGAAGTCCTACTTTATAAGCACTTATCTCGCAGCCGCTTAGATTAAAACTGTGCATTTTATTAAATCGGAAGGAGAAAATAATTTAGATGCAAAAAACATTTACCCTATCTGCCAAAACAATTTTTATTAAAATTTTTAACTGTCGAGTTGGGAATATTAAACACAAACACATAAAAAATTTGACTTTTAATTATTGACATTCTTAAGATACAGCTTCTTTATGTATATTTCAATATATTGTGTTTAAATTCTAAACATGAATTTCTTTTTTTGAATAGCAGTGATTTCATGGCTAATCATTACTAGTCCCGTAACTTTTTTAACTCCAATTTCACTTAAATTATCCAGAAAATTCTTTCAGTTGTCGAATTAAATTATCTTCAAGCTTTCGAGATTTATCGAAATCTATTATCTTTAATTATTGTTTTTCTTAGTGTTGAAAAATCTGATCCCGTATCTTTTCTTCCTTTTCTCGTTGGCGGTCTAAATGTTGCTTCATTTTTTTATAAGAAATATACATTTATAGTTTTTTTTACCTGAATATCAAATAATTTCTTTTTTCTTTTCCTTAAAAGACCGTTCTGAAAAACAAAACTGAGCTCACATGTACAGCTGTTTAAAGATAATTTATTGCTCATTCTTTAAGTTAAAAAGAAAGAGTTTTGTTTAATCTCAAGTTATGGTACTAGATTATTTTTTTATCTGTGAAGCACCTGCATGTTCATCGTAGCTATAAAGTCGTCTTACATAAGATTGTACAGTGTTAAAAAAAAAGAGACATTATAAAATTTAATTTCGTCTAAATTTATAAAATTTGTTCTAAATTCTTGACTGGTACGTACATTTCGAGTATACTTTTAATATACGCATGTAAGGTGTAATATAAATAGTAATACACTTTAATTTATAAGGTTTTAGTGCATTTCTAGAAATTTAAAAATCATAGAATCGTTTCGAATTGCAGAATTTAGGTCAGTACTTTCCAAAAAATGCAAACTGAGCGTAATAACCTACTCAGCGTTCCAGTTACAGATGTAGAATGAAAGGGAAAGCATCTTTATTTTTTTCATCCATCGCTGAAACTTGTTTTGTCTTTAGCAAATCATGCGAAGAAAGTTCGTTGCTACCGTAGCATATCACGTAAATGTTTTTCTTTTCTTTTTGTTGACCTAATAAAGTTGAGACAAGATAAGAAAATTAAATGATTAAAAAATATTAAATTTTTCTTGGTGCAAAGAACTTTACTCCAATAGAACCATTAAAAGAGTCCTGATATCTCATAAATAATCGCATAACTCATGCATATGAATTTTTATCTTTAAACTGATACTTTGTATTTCAGTGTATGTCTTGTAATATTACACTCGTTTGATATTTTTAAAAGTAGTGAATGTATTTTTAAAATTAGTAAAATTAGTGTATTATGCGGATACTTAAATATTTTTACTACTAGGGTGATTTGCGATTATTTTAACAGATTTAGGGAGGGAAGGAAAAAAAAAAAACAAAATCTCTTTCCTAAAACATATTATAATCCATTCATCTCTCAATTTTTCTTTTAGGATTTTTCTTTTCAAATTTTTTAATTTTTAGTCCAAAGGGACAATTTGCCCAGATGGACTATTAATTTAGTTTCGGCATTTTGCGTTGATTCACTACAAGCGTTGTTTCACTTTTCAAATTGTTGCCACCAAACATTATCGACCTGTATAATATTTAAAGAAATTAAATAATGAAGAATGTGCATAAATGTATATATGTTTCTCGCATTGTGATAAAAAAAGGTACCTAGAGCCATCAATCAATATGAGCATCTAGAAGCCCAAATTTGAAATTTTTAATTTGTTTTATTATCGATTTCATATTTTGTAAAACTTTAAGGAATTTTTGATTAACAGACTCAAGGATTTCAAAGCGAGCAATGGCAACGTTGTACAGAAAAAAACATTTTTATCTCCAATGTACGAGACTGTGTATCGGAAATTCTAAAGATATGCTCATTTTAAAATTATTTTTCGATATTGCTCTTGAACTGAATATTATGGTTTAAGTGCGAAGAACATGATATTTAATAAATAAAGGTAACACAAAAAATGTTGGACGTAATTTTAAATCTGAAATCTTTCAGATTTCTTTTTTTCAATTTTTCTTTTCTTCAATTTTTCTTCTACCCAGTTTTTTTTAAGATACAGATTTATTGTAGGAAGATGTAAATTACACGAGTAGCGTGACCACGTGCACCCAAACATTTAGATTTTTTTCCTGGAAATGGCGGCATCTTCTAATTAGACAATGTGACGTGCTACATAGTTATATATATGCCTGAGTCGTTGAAGGACAAGAAGATTTTACTGTGTTTCTCTAACCTCCTACTTCTTCAAACATAAAATGCAATCTAGAATCTATGAAACTACTTCGATCGGGTTGTTGGCTTTATGAATCCTCAACCATGCACCCTTCAGCAGTTGTCAACTGCACTGCAGTCAGCTTGATTTCCATATCTCTGTGAATACTTTCCAGAGTCGCTCCCAACTCTTCCAGTTGCGGTCTACGTTGCACACGCCGGTTATTCTGAATATTATGGTTGGTTACGTTAATATGACGTGAATGTATATTTAAAGAAATAAGCAGGGTATTTCAAATAAAAGTATACGCAGATCAAATTTTAGTATAACATTGATTTTATTAGTGTACGTGTCGTATGAACGTACATGTAACATGTTGCATTGTAGCATATGTAAGTGCAGTATCACTACAGCTGGATTAGAAATGGCCTCCTGTCGCCTGTAGATGCAGATAATTTCTTTTTAGTATAGTCTGATGCCATATTTTAACAAGTTTATGTAAAATTGTTGGTTGGTGGTGTGATATAAAATTTAGCTCGAAATTCATCTTGACAGATTTTAAAAGAGCATACAGCATGCAGTTTTATGACAAAAGCATACAGTTTTATGACAAATACTCTTTATTTCAGAGTTAACACTATTATTGGCTACTTCAATAACTTGCTATCACATGGGGTAGGAACCGCCGAGTCGCTGACAAGACATCTGGCAGTGCTACTACATTAGAACTAATAAAACAGAACTGCGAATTACAGGATCATTATCATGCTTTTCGAATATACTATTATTGGGACACCGAGTATTATTTGATGAACGTACACATTTTTCCCAACGCTTTCAAGTTCACTTTGCATGCATTGTAGACATGAAGTAGTTTGCATAAAAAGATTCGTTTCTTTCTTATTTTCTGCACCTCACGAAAATCACCTGGCATCTGGACAACTTCGTGAACTTGCGAAAATCATTTGTTTGGCATTCTCTACGGTCCATAGCTACTGGTTCGTTCATAAATAATAGCATAAGAACAAAAATAAACAAGTTCATAACAAAATGAAATATTTTATAAGAAATAAGCAGTTTTATGGGGAAAAAACCAAAATCCTCATGCAAGATTTTGCACTTTTACAGTAGGGTTGTTATAGGCTTCATACAAGCTTTTACGATATTAATGTCCAATAATTCATTTAAGAATCCAATTTCAAATATCATTTAAATAAATAAATATTACCACCATTGATAACTAACGTATATTCAGTAAGCATATCATTCGATTTATCGGCTTTGGATAACTGAAAAGATAAAATATTTTTCATAATTATTCTTAGCACAAAATGTGCAAATGACAGAGAGATATGACATCAAGTGTGAAAATAGCACATCCTTTTAAGAAGTAATTTAATATTCAAACTGGGTTACTCATAGTCACAAAATATCAAATACTCTTTAAGTACATCCACAATACTTTTACGGCTTTAAAGAGTTTCTGTTATGGTTCCGAAATGGTCAGGTAAAGAAGCATTTTAAAAATAAAAGACTTAAGTCGAAACTCCGGAAACAACTCTTCGATGCTTAAGTTATCACAATCCGATCTTCAACATACCTCAGAAATTTGAAACAATCTCTGTCTTCCATTCTTGCACTCAGTTAAAGAAAGGCTTTAACAGTATCTTTTAATGCAATTTCTCCAAACAATCGTTTAGACAGATTTCCCCTGTTACGAATAAATGCATAAAAAATTAGTCTTTTTTTGGTGGTAGAACTGGATTCATTTAATAGAGTTCTGCAATAAATATAATGACCGCATTCTCTTTCTGATCAAATACAGGTTCTACTAATACCTTACTTTTACCCATTTTCAGAAAATACCAGCATATTTTGCTAACTTATATATTTTTATCCTCTTATTTTCAGCAGTAATCAAATGACGGTAAAACTGGATTCATTTAATAGAATTCTATAAGATAATAATGACCGCTTTCTATTTGCTGATCATATATAAGTTCTATTATACCTTATTGTAACCCAATTTCAGAAAATATCTGCATATTTTGCTAACTTATGCACTTTTATTCGCTTATTTTCAGCAGTAATCAAATGTTTCTTTGACAATGTCGCTGTCTGAGAATAAAGTTTCTCGTTACTTAATGTCCGATTAATACTATTTAATTTCGTCTACTTCCTTCTCTGTTTAGTGTTTCTGCAGAACACTATTTCTCTTTTTCGTTGAACCTTCATATTTATTCTCACTGCAGAATTCTTAATACGTAGAGACCCTGGTTCATGAATTTAATTCGTTCCTGAAAGACGTTTGTCAACCAAAATGTTTCGTAGACTGAAACAATTTTCCCCATAGCAGTTACGTACAATGGATAATTAATTATTGGACTACAGATGATTGCTTATTTAAAATTTACAACACATTTTTACCCACAAATTTTATTTTCATTTACACGCATTTTTAACCACAAATGAATAAAAATCAATAACTATTAAAAAAGACGAAAACAATATTAAACAGATAAAACAGTCAAAAAATTAATTTAATTTTACTGCTACTGTACTACGAAGGAGAGTGGACCGTATAAGTGGAAAATGATTGATAAGAGGCATCTCCTGTTATCTTTTCTTTGTCTCTAAGCATCCTTCGACTCTGCCTGAGACTCGATAAATCTGTTCAGTGTGGCTTGTTGTTGCGTAAGTTTTAAATTGCTTCGAAAGTTAGACATGGCATCCTCATTGGAAATGCTTATATTGTAGCCTTACTGTTGCTTAATCAGAATGATATCATTGCGGGAAAACTTTGCATCTTACTCCATTTTGTACAAATTTCGTCGATCAGAGAACTAGAATCACTTTTTTTCTTCCTCTTCTTCTGGGAACATTGCTTCCTCCGTCGTCTTTTATTACTACTTCTGAAGTTGTTGTAGTTGTTTCTTATTGAGCTCATTTTTATAGTTCTCTAGTAATTCCCCTACGTCTTCATTGTTAATTTTATGGCCTATGAGTTTACCCCAAAAGGTTCCAAGTGTCAAAGGCTTAAAGGCTCTGCCTGCAACCCAAATTCGCCATAATTTTCTTCAGGCCGAAATCATTGTGCTGTAAGTCGTTTGCTATTAGGCTTCGTTAATGAGGCTCAAGCAATAGAAAATATTAAAAGAATGTTTCCAGAAGTCTCTGAGTGTTATGTGTGATAAGTTACCTCAAAATACTTTTGAAAATCATATGTGTCTGACTTGAGTGTTCGTAACTCGAAACCCTTCGTCATCAGAGGCGGTTTTGCTCAAATAATTTGTTCATGAAATGAGGTTTTTGTAATCTGAGGTTACAGTGTATAAGCAAACGTCGTTATCTAACCTTTCAGTTAAAAGAGAAGTCGCGGAAAAACAGGGGTTGTTTATAGATATCAATGATATCTTCCACATTAAAATCTATCTCATTTTTGTTTTTTCATTTGTAGATTCATTAGGTTATTTTGCGGCAGGAGATGTGAAAAATGACTAGTGCCCTGGCCGGGACTCGAACCTGGACCTCTCGAATACGCGCCGAGTGTGCTAATTGTTACACCCCGAAAAACGGAGAAAATACTTTATATATATATATATATTCCCCCTTTTAGAGCAAATTTTTTTTTGCTCTTTTCCCCCCTATTGTTTTCCTTCCTAGGGATTAATGACTCAGTCACCAAATCCTGATGATGAAGAATCATCATCCACCCCACCTTTTAGTTCGAATGCCACTGAAGAGTCATTAGGTTATTATTTTTGAAGCAGTAGACGTGAAAAACGAGCAATGCCCTCACTGGGGCTCGAACTTGGGCCTCTCGAATACGTGCCTATTGTGAGAACCGTTACACCATAAAGGTATGCTGGCGCGGAGGGAGAAAATACCTTATACACTAATAAAAAATTGTAGTAGATGCATCTGATGAAAAGTTTGCCAGCTATATCTGCACCGGTTAGTAGGGCAAAAGTTTTCAATATGATTCCGTTGAAGCAAATCGGCCTGTAAATGTTGGCAATTGTAACAGTAAGGTTAGTTTTCATCTAAGTATTATGTCGTGAAAAACTTTATGTTACATTTTGAGTATCATCTTCACACATGTTTAAATATATAGCTAAAGAATGGTTTTGTTGTGAGGATTAATAAATTACTTACCATCTTTAACAGTAAAATTGTTGCAATGATCTTTATATGTTGCATTTTGTATATATCACAAATTATAAAAATTCAAGTATGCCTCTTAATATTTGCAGTAATTTCAACAGCTATTTATTGCTTTTTCTTAGAAGTCATACGTAAATTTTGGAAGATGTAATGACTTTCATCACATTGCATGGTTTTGAACATTATCTTGTCTTGTATTTACAGATCATTTTGGAAATGGAATAAACGTTTTGTAGTAACAAATTAAAGTGCGACAGTTATACACAGAAACTCTTGTTACCATTTACATAAATATATAATAAATGCTTAAAATTGCAATATTGGTTTGGCCAACTTCTTAACAGTAATCATAAAATATTGTTGATATAAGTTTGGATTTTAAATCAATATTTGTATTCTGAAAATGATATTTTTCTATATTATTATTATTATTTTTCACATAACTGTGCTAATTTAGAAACAAGAACCTATTGTAAATTCACATTGCCTATATTTCAGTTTGCTGTAATGAAGTTATAATGTAATGTAGGATGGGACGGATGAACTAATCCCTTAATAAGGTAAGAGAATCAGAAGCAAAATAATCCTGGAAAAATTTCGCCATGTGTCATCAACTGCGATTGTATGTACAGTAATGCCCGTAGAAAACTGCGTTTTAAATTTCTTAAAAGAGCATCAGTTATTTCAGAAGCCAAATGAGAACAAGTGTCTCTTTAAAAATATAAAAAATAGTTGTACAGAAATTTAAAAAGTGCTTCTTTTGGCCCCATATCGTAAATAACTTCTGCGAGATTCCCAAAGTACAACAACGATTACTTACGGTGTGAGACACCATCTCTTAGAGATCATACTACAAGTATGTACAATATACACATATTATGCATATATATATATAATAATGATAAATAGAAAAATTATAAATAATTTATAATAATAAATTCTTTTTTTATTCCAGACTGTAGAGGTCGGACTGATAAAGACAATTGTTTTGTAGTTTATGAACGTTTTCAATTTAATAAATTTGTGCCATTGTCAGCTCCGAAACAAGCTCTTCCATTTGCTTTTCTCGATACACCAATCCCCTGACAACAATGTGTCGAGAGATGTAAATTTTTGTAAATTCTTCATTACTTCTTTGTACGAAGTAAAAAGCAAGTATTGCAATCGCAAAAAATTTCGGGTATCATATTTCAATGAAAATATCCATTTTGACCGCTAACGAATGCAATTTAACGATGTTTTTGCGTGATATCTGAACGTAAGGACAGAATAAAGGACTCATTTCCCCCCAAAAAAATTATAAAACTGATTTAAAATGGATTCTGAAGAGATTTTTTCGTGGCTTCTGTGCGTACGTACGTATGCATGCCGCATACTTCAAAAACGAGTAGCCTCAGAACGTTGAAATTTTGTATATAGTACTGCTATAAAATGTAGATGTGCACCTCCTATTTTGTTTGCAATCGGCCGCACCAAAATATATAAGTAAATGTACATATATCCACTCTGTAACTCAGCTCAGTGAGCTCAGTTTTTTTACTCTTGTATGTTTGTAAATTGTGCATTTTTTTTGGCTTTAAAAATGATTGAATAATGTTGTTCTTAGCTTCCGGTTAAGGTTTTCATGCCTTTAGTTAACCTGCATGTTATAATTGCAGAATTATCAACAATTTAAAAATTGCTTGAGTGCGGCTAAGCCTAATTGTTTTGGACATAGCGGCCATATTTGTTTACATTTGAAACTTAGGAGAATAGTGGATTTGTTGTCAATCTAAATAAACTAAGCTTCGCAACAACAAAGATAACCCCTTCTTTTATTATTGCGAATTAAATCATGCTTAGTCCCTTCTGGGATTTATTCGAGGAAATAAGTGTTTAAGATTTACTTCGTAATTTTTAATATAGATATTTTGAGTTTTTATGTATTTTTCCCTTGTCGCGAAGTGACAAGTGAATTAATTGAATGAGAAATACTGAATCGTCTGTGAAAAACTGTTTCTTTCTTTTCTTTTTGTTATTGTTTGTTTAATTTGTTTTACACATCATTTTAGATTTATTATACTATTTGAATAGAACACGTGGCAGCAATTAGGCAATTCTTCAGATGATATACATAATTTTTGTGCATTCTGAGTTATAAATGAATGAGATGAAACGTTGTTAAGTGAAACTAGCCTCAGAGTGTCGCTATGTTAAGCAAATATAGTGAATTTTAAAGAGTGCATTTATTCTATTGTGGTTTATGCGCTATCGACGAAGTAGATTTAATTCAATCCAATAAGTTTAAATGAAATGCAAAATGCCGTATAATTTAATATTCCGGACAAGGAAGTCACATTGTGCTTTTTTTTTTCACTTTTCATGCATTTATTGCAGTATTGGTTATTTGGTTAGTACTATTGGACTGGTTTATTTATTTATAATAGTTTATTGCTTAAGCAAATATTAAAAAAAATATTTCTTATTTTTATATTGCATGAACCAGTTTGAATATGTATCGGGTTTAAATGTTTTTTATTTTTTAAATATATGTATAAGGGAAGAACTTTTTTTCCTTGACAGATCTCAGCAGAGTTTTCAATTTTAGAAAGAATATTTATTTAACACTTTTTTTTTAAAGTTGCTGTTTTTCTATAGTCTCGTCAAATTTTTTGATAATAAGCTTTCATAACTTGTTATAAATTTCCAAATTTATATTTGCTAATAATTTGTATCAAATCAAAAACACATTCGCGATAACTGCTATTCCTTTCTTAAACGAAGAGTGCATTAACACATATATCACAATATGTTTATTTTATACACATATAACAATGATGTATATCAATTTATTTATTTTAAATTCGTTCAAAATTATGACACGTAAAGAAAAAAGCGTTTTAAAAATTGTCTAAAATATTTTCTTTCTTCTAGAATTTTTGTGTTAAAATGAATTGAAGAATAAACGATAGACAATAAAAATATTATATAATTTGCTTATCTGTAGAAAATTTTGTAAGAAAATCTTATCAAAATACATCATTTATTACAATTCTGTTTTATAAAAGATGAGATTTCAAAACTTTTCGAACAAAAATACGTATATTTTTTAAAATGTCGTTGTTAATTGTATATATTATTATAAAAATGCATAAGGATATTATAGATTCCACTTAAGACAGTTTATGCTGTTCGAGTGATTCTTTTTAAAAACTTTCTTGATTCGAACAATTCTTGCACCACATTTTCGTCAGTAAGGGTGCTCAGGTCTCCTATGTTCCTATCATTAGTTGCTATTTTTCGCAATATGCGTCGAACAGTTTTTCCTGATCTCGTCTTTGGCAATGATGTTGCATGGTGGAAATACTCTGGGCTTGCAAATGGACCAATTCGATGAACAACTATAAAGGTTAAAAAATTATATTAAAGAATTTTGATATATTTCAGAAAATGTAACAAGTTTTTTTAGACTCAAATTTTAGTAAGACAAAAATAATGCGCACAGTTAACTATTTGGTGCTTTCTATTTATTTGATATTTTTCTGGAGAACTTTCTTAAAACTATCAAATCAAAATTGCTGTATATTTTCAATAAGTTAAAATACTTAAAAATTCAAAATTTAAGTAATAAAGTCATTTTTAACGATTGCGCAAGTGATTATTCTGTAACTTCCATATACAGTATATGGCCATAGACAGGCCTTTTATTTCTAATACTAATAGTGTGAATGTTCACACAAATTATCAATTACACATGACATTAAAATGAAGAGGGAAAATATTGAAAAGTATATACAGATGCTCTTCACATTACGAGCTTTCGCAGGCACGTGAAAACCTTTCTCAAAGAATGGAATCCGAACAAATTGACCAGGATGTGGTTGTCAATCACATCCAATCACACACACACACACACACACACA
>KK113475.1:65658-135495 GCA_000611955.2 Stegodyphus mimosarum
CACATATATATATATATATATATATATACATATATATGCCTGTGAGTGCATATATATGTTTGATGAAAAATCTAATATCACTTACGGCACTTTTGGAAGGAATATTTACAACTGTGTACACAACATTCATAATAAATTCGGACATATCACATATGTAAATATTAATGGCTTTTTTTTGAAAAATATGTGCTCTAGTCTTGTTTATGACTATCATGTTTTTAATCAAGATGATGAAAAGGAGAATGCCTTTCTGAGTTTCGTCGACATGAGTGAGTAGTTTACTGTATACCTTCAGAAGAAGGATTTCGAATCTTTTTCTGACATGGACCCCTTTTAAAAGAATGAATTTCTTCATCGACCTCCTTACGATTTTCTCTATAACATAATCAAATACAAATAAGTGCGTATAAATAAAGATAACAATTAATCTAAAACTATGAACAAAAGTTCTTAAAAACATGATTTATAAGATTTACGTTTTATTATTTTTTGTACTATTTTTAACTTTTCAAACATAACAAGTTTTCGGAAACGAAAGTACAGGTTCTAATTGCACAAAAGTCCTATTTTTATTACGGTGATTGCTAGGCTTGTTATACTGATGCATTTTTTTTAAATATTTGCTTAAATTAATTTTTTGATAATAAAATAATATTGCTGAAATTAATTCCTTACATTTAGCATCTTTAATTTTAAAATTATCTCGTTTAAAAATATTAAAACTCTTTTTTTTTCTTCATAGTAAATTATTGACTTGACTGTTTCTACTAGTGGAGAAAAGGGAAAAATCAATAATGCTAGTTTGTTAACAATTTTTATTAAATTCCTACTATTAGCTCACACTCTCCCTATATCTTGTTCAAATTTTCTGAATAATAAATCATTAATAAAATAATTTTTATTCATCCACTCAAGTTCAAATACGTTTGTTTAAAACTTATAGTGGATGACACTTGATGCTAATACAGTTTTTTCACATATTAAAGTCAATTCCTACTTATTTATTCCTGTTTATCGGAAATAAAGATATGCTGTTTTTATTAAATATATCAGACTTACAAATAATGACCGTTTATTAGGAATTTTCACGTGCCGTAAAATTAATTTTATAACAACTTATAAATAATAGTACATGACTGTGATAAGTGGGATTGTAATATTTAACAAAAATAAGTGGCAGCAGTAAGGCAGAGTTCCAAAGATTTTTAAAGTATATGGAATTAAAAAAGGTGAAAGTTTACAACTGGGTGCCTCTTGCCTTTTTGGCGATTCTTTTTTTGACGCCAAGATTGGCGCCAGGAAGGCACAATTTCAAGATGGACGGTATGCGAAATGAAAATGAGAAGTCAAAGAATTGCACAAACTTGGTGTCCATGATCTATTTTCACTTAAAAAAGCATCAGAGAACTGCATAAACTAGGCATTGCGCATTGCCTTTACTTTACCCAAGTACACATCGATCTATTCTCACTTCAAAAAAACCAGGAAGCTAAAACAAAGTTAAAACTATCATGATAACCAGAAGTGGGGTTTCACGGCCAAAATTGAACAAAATTTGTCGCTAATAGAAGGAGCACCCAATTCTACACTAAAGCCTTAAAGAATTGTAGTTTTATAGAGTTGCATGAAGCGGAAGTAATGTCCCATTATGTAGCGAAAATTCTCCCCATATTTCTATGTTAACGTGATAATTATATATGTTTAAAATATAACCCTTTAAAATGTCTCTTGCTTCACAACCGGGGAATGCGAAAAGAAACTACAACACAACACAAGCGACGATTAGAGAAATAAAAACATGAGCACCAAGAAAAGCTTCCTAGAAAACTCTTCGCAGCAGGTCAAGCATATGTCGCCTTCAGTCGTATGAAATCATTAGATGGAAAATTAATTGAAGAACTAGACTGCTCTCGAAACTCACTGGAAAGGTTCCTTGAAATAATAAATCATTACAAGAGATGGATAGAATGAGAACTAGACCACCATCAGCTTCATAAATTAGAAACGAAAAAATGTTAATAAAAAGTAACTAAAATAAAAATTTTCTTTGTTGACCTACGTAGGAATTGACTTTAAAAATTTTTTTATGTTACTTTTTTTATATTATATTTTAGGGTGTTTCTCTTGGATGACTTTTAGTTTCCAAAGCGTACTCATGCATTTTGAATAAGACTTGTGCTTGAACATCCACCTTCAGTCCAATCAGCTTATTCTTGCCTCATATCAAGATCAAATATATCGTACGTCAGCGGTTGTATGAGCCATGCTGGCACATTCAAATCTTCAATGCGTTCTGGAAGCGAATATTAAAATCTTCTTTTAAGTTTTGTAAGTTGGCTTGTATATAACCATACATTTTTTAAGGAAGCTCTGCGTTCTTCATATTTTTTGGTCATGTTTTCTTTCGTTCCTGAGTTTTAATTTTTTGTATTTAAATCGCATAAAAGTGTTATACCTGTATATATGTATATCTTTTAAAAAATATTATCAATGAATAAAAGTGTATATACCTGTATATATGTATATCTTTTAAAATATTATCAATTTTAAAACTATATTAAATAATTTTTGTATCTATTTCCATTTATATTTATTTTATGTGATTTCTTCGTTCCTACTTGATCTAGCTTTATATCAATAAACAAATAATTACCAATTTTATAAATTTATTTTTTGCAGTCATTGGGATTTTGATTATACCGATCAGTTGCCCGTGCATATTGCCCAGGGAAGAATCAATGCCGACCTCGTGGGGAACCCCAATGTTAGACTCACATGGAGAAGAAATGACTTTCGAAGAGCAACAGAGGATAAGAGGAACTTTAGAGACATTAGGTTTTTTAGAAGCAGGAGACATGAAAAATGAGCAACGCCTTCGCCGGGAATCGAACCACGGACCTCTGAATTCCGGCTCAGTGTGCTGACCATTACACCACGAAGGCACGCTACGAAAGCGGGAGATAATACCTTATAGAACAACCCGCCCCAGTAGAAAAGTTCGATACAAAGTTAATGGCAGTAGTATTTTCCATGTTTGGAGAAGGCCTTACTTTTCTATAAAATCGATAACCAAGGTCTGAGAGTTTGCTAAATTAAAATCTGCCGTGCATGACGCCATGAATTGCTATTTTCCTATTAACGAAAAAAATAAAAACCTGTTCAGACAAGTTTAGAAACTTTTTTTTTTTTTTTTACGAAAGACATTTTACAGAAAGGTGTTCCTAGTCCATCTGACATACCAACTCCTATTGCCTCTCAATACAACCTTCTCATCACAAATGTCCTCTTTACTTGTCGAAGAATGTTTCAGAGGGCGAATCATACTTTGACTCATCCTCATCATATCCCAACATGCCTCGAAATCTGCAATCCAAGGTACGTATTGTATAGTAACAATTTTTAAAAATTTTATTTATAATTTTTGATTTATTATATATTGTATTTTGCTTTAGAATCTTTAGTTACTTATTTGATAGTATTGTTGAATGCGTACGGGTTCGTAATGGATTGGATTCCCAAGTCGTTAAAAAGTTAACAAAATTTATTCTTTTCACAAGAACTAAATCAAGATGCTGAAATAGTTCCTCAGAGATATTCGTACAATATCACAATATCTCGAACGTTAAAATGAACTCAATTCAAAGCGGAGAAACTAATTCAATCTCACAGCGAATTCGCTACAATCAATTACAGCATTAAGTAAACAAACAGTTCGTTTAAAACATCTACAACTGAGCTGAGGTGTTTTAATTCGGCTTTTATAACTTTTTTAACTATTCATTAGAATATTCCGATAAAACTTCTTTTCTGGATTTTTCTCGATTTTTGTGGATGGCAACAGCAATTACGAGATATTTATTTATTATGTATAAAATGCACAAGCTCTTTTATTTTTACTTTTCTGACGTGGCTTTCTCTTCAAAAATCGTCTGCGTGGCACGTGAAAATAAATCAGTTTTAATTACAGTTCTAAATTAATACGAAATCCGTAACACTATTTATACCTCTTATTCACGAACATCTTTAGGCGATATGTGTAACGTATCTAGTGATAATTTAAGAACAAATTCATGGTACAAATGGTCGTTCGGAACGTAGTTCTTTCGTGAGGTGGGAATAGTCTGTATACTGATTTTAAATAATTTATTATTTTTTTTAAAACTCATATCCATTCTCTTCTGTTCTGAAAAATGCGTTAAACGCGTTTCGGTGTACTACTTACCGGGAAAACACCAGGCAACAGAAGAGTAGTGAGAACTCAGAATTGGCTATTTGCCAAGCCACATGCATAAGCAATGCTGTGGCAACATTATGTAATGCGAAGCGAAAAATGGAAAGTCTGCAATGTTAGACTCTTCTAATATCCAAAGTAAATCGTGTGATTTGAAAAATAAAAAATTTTTGATGGAGTAATACGTCTTTTATAAAAACAGAACTATGCAATTGATTAAATTACTTGAAAAATAGAACTTTATTAGAGTGTGGCCTCTTAGAAACACACATACAGAATCAAGTAAATTATTAAAAAAAATTAGAACTTAAATGGAATATAGTACCTTTGATAAAAAATAGAAATAAAAAATTTTTCAAGCTGATTGGAAAATGAAAATTTAAGCAGAATATTGTCCCTTTTATAAAAAACTTGAAATTAAATTATTTGAAGAAGAAGAACTTAAATGATATTATCTCTTTTATAAAAAATAGAAATATACAAATAATTAAAAAGACTCTGGAGAAATCTAAAAGACTAATTAAATTTTGTTCGAAATTTTGAAACCCATTGTCATGATGTGAGAATTTTTTCTGCCATTCAAGTCTTCAAAATCTTTAAAAAAAAGTGTTACGTCATAAACAACAGCGCTTCTCGGTTTCTTTTAGGGAATCTCTGTTATTTATGGCATAATCGTATATTTGCTTCTAGTAAACTTCACATTTGACGTGAGCATGAAGTTGCCTGATTCAATATTTGTGTTTTCCACTTTTTACATGTAACAGCTGATAAAGACTTGGTATAGGCAGGACCTGTATGACCTGTTATGGGCAGGAAACATGTACATAAATTTGCTGAAGAGGATGGGATGATATAAGGGGCATGCGCACGTGTTTATTTCAAAATACAATAGTAAAATGGTACCGACTATATGAATAAAATTACGTCTGCGTATAGTTTTGCAGTAATGAAACGTATAAATAGTAAGCATTATATTTGTATGCTCCTTTTCAGTAAAATTAACATCTGTATTTTGAACGTTTTAAAAAATATTATTAATGATGTTAAAAATAATAATAATAGCAAATTATGACTCTTATGCAGGAATATAATAACTGTATACCTATGACATATCCGAAATGAATTTTAATTTTAAATTGTTATAATTTTTTAAACCTATTTTCTAATTTGGTTATTTTTATCCAATTTTTATCCTAAAAATAGTAACCTGTTTTTAATAAATTTTTATGACCAGCGTTATTTTATAATTAATCCTTGCCATATGATTTTCATATAACACTCATGACCCATATGTACCTACATAATGTAAAATGTCTTTTAGCCAATTATAATGATAACTTTGTCAAAACCTTAATAAACAAATAGAAACAAAGTGGAACAGTAATTTCACTAATATTCATATTGCAGTCTATGCACTCCTTCTCAGCTTCTCTGTGACGTGTAAAAAATACGAACGTTATAACGTTATCACGGAAAAAGAGGTACGCACTTTGCTTTTTTTTGAGCTGTGCATTTTATATTTAAGAACGTTTATGATGCATAAAGTATAAAAAATATTCAAAATAATGAGAAAGATAATAAGTATTCAACTGGCCATGAATGCTGCTACTTCTTTATCTACGAGTTCCATCATCATGTTTTGCATCACCAAATTAAAAGTTTTATTACATGCATATATTTGTATGCAATGAAAGAAGAAATATTAGCATTACAATATGAGGATTTATGAATCGTTGGAATTTTAATAAAAGCATGCAGACCAAATATGTAGCAAAGAGTAAATGAAAGTGAGAGCGCTTGCAACTCTTTCATTTATTATTTTCATTAATTACTTAGGGAGCATTTTGCATTAAATAAATAAATAAACAATAAGAAAACCAGATTATTGCTATCTGATAAAATAAATCTTTACTGTTTCACGTGCATTTAATTTTGAATATAAAATGCTATAAATAGGAGATTATTGAAAATGCATTTTAGAGATATTAAATTTCTTTTTGGAGCTGCAAGAATGAAAAATAAGTTATGTTCTCATCAGAATTCAAACCACGGATCTTTCAGTTGCTAGCTACTTACATTACAAAAAAAGCACGGGGAAATACAATAACTACTAATATTCTTCCCCACTTAAGGGGCGATTGGAGAGAGGACAAGATCTAGTCCATCCAAATACAGGTGGTAACAAATTATCGTCAACCGAATTTTAGTTCAGATGTCACTGCAGAGATTATTAGTTTTTTTTTCGGAGTCTCAGGTAAGAGAAAACAGATACGCTGTTACCGAGATTCGAACAGCGAAACTTTTCTGTGCTTGTTTTGACGATTAGCTAGATACATCCGTTGAGCGCGCATGTAGGGGTATGAAAATTCTTTATAGCAATGCCGTTTGAAAAGTAATTTTACTGCTTGAATAAAATAAAAAAGATGTACACACACATACACATACAAAGATACTGAAGAGTGCAATGCTCTGTTACTGAAAAATTTCTTCATAAGCGTTAGAGTTTATTTGTCACGTAGACGAGAAAGTACAAAAAGGAAAAGAAAGTTAGGAAATTTGCAATCTACATATTATATGGCATTAGAAACCTATTTTATTTATTATACTTATGATATAAAGTAACAAAATAACATTTCCTGCATAATATTATTAAGAAATACAGTTAACGTTATTTTACAAATAATTGACTTTGTTACACTGATGGTGAAAACACTTTTAAGTACGAAGAGAAATAAAATATCTTAAAGATGTTGATTGACAGCGACCAGCTGAACATCGATCTTTGCAGGATTGGGGGGAATGAAGAATGTTAAAAGACAACAAAAGGGGCATAGTAATATTAATATCCTCTTTTGAAACCCTGGTTTAATATTAAAATATTCATCAACAGTAACTTGTTGTAGTCAAACTGTTCTACTTTGTCAGATAGTTTTATACTTATTGCCATATTACTATAAATAAAAGTTGTCAAGAGTTCATACCTTGTTGTCGTAATTCTTGAACCAATTTCTCATCAAACTGATATCCCTAAAATAATAGTAACGAGAAGATTAAGAACAACAACAACATCTGAAAAAAACATGCACAAATCAGAACTTTAAAATGCAAAATATAAGAAATTCTGAGGAAAAATTTAGGCTAAGCAAGATTTCAACAACAGAATTATTTTCATATGGTTATAATTTCATTTTTTAAGCTGAAGTTTCAATACTTTCAATGGAAATATGTAACAATCATTTCGAATGCTATACTACATAAACGATCGTACGACGCACTTTCTATGAAAGCCCAAATCAAATTTTGATAATTTAGATATTAAAAAAGTAGTGAGAATAAGCTAGTAGATATAATGCGGTCATTTGTTTGTGTCATTTCGTGTCATTCATGACATGCTTTCCAATGGCACAAATAGTTTAAATAAATATTTCAGCTTGCAGAAAAATTCATTATAAGTGCGTTTTAGATTTTGTAATTGATTTTTCTGCACATCTTGCACTATGCTAGGTTTTCAATGCTTATGACTTTCGCACAAGACGTTACAGATAATTTGCTGCATTTTTAATACATTTATAATAAATCATAGTGTAATGTTGACTACCTCCGTCCCTCTTGTATTCGAAGGGAAAAAGCTTGTATAACTCCCTCTGGCTATTGATTGCCGCAGGAGAGGAGAGGTCCCATTGTCGAGGGTGACTGCACGATTATCGCAGTCATCGCAAGTTTTGATAGAACTGAACGATAGTATGCAGGCTTGCACTTCTCCATTTGACATCAATTAATGTTAATCATATATAAATATCTTGTACCATAATTAATTACCTCTTATATATATATATATATAAATAAAAAGATTGTGTGAAAGAAGTTCCATTATTGGATTACGACCACGTATGACAGAAATGTAAAAAACCAAAACAAAAGGAACACGACACATAGAATTGGAAAGAAAACTGTATTCTTCTTACCCATCAACGCATGCATTCATTTATGAAGCTTAAATTAATTCATATTCATCTTAAGCCACATTATAATTATTCATTAAAATTCATGGAACAAAGGAAATCTGATCAAAAACACAGACGTTACGTGCAATAATAATTTTAATAGTCCCCCCCCCGAATTAAGGTTGTAGATTTTAAATTGCGTCCAAAGAGACTTTTTTTAGCGCTTTGTGCGTTACCTTTATTTATTAAATATCATGTTTTACATACTCAAACCATAACATTCACTTCAACAGCAATATCGCAAAATGATTTTAAAATTTTAAAATAAGCATATCTTTAGAATTTCTGATACAGAGTTTCGTGCACTGGAGATAAAAGGTTTTTTTTTTTTTTTTTTTTTTTTTTTTTTTTTTTTTTTTTTTTTTTTTTTTTTTTTTTTACTTTGAAATTTAGTTTCTTAATGAAAAATCCGTTGAAGTGTTACAAAATTTGAAATCGATAATAAAACAAATTTCAAATTTCAAATTCCAAATTAGGGTTTCCAGATGCGTATATTCGGTTGGAAACGTACTTTATTCAAAATTGGATGGCTCTAGGTACCGTTGTTTTATCACATTCAGAGAAATATATATACATTTATGCAGATTCTACATTATTTAATTTCATTAAATATAATACAGAGCTCTAATATTTGGTAGCAACAATTTGAAAAGTGATTCGCCGTTTATAGTTTTTCACGCAAAATGCCAAAAAGAAATTAATAGTCCTTCAGGGCAAATTTCCCCTTTGGACTGAAAAAGAAAAAAATCTAAAAGCTTTCAGATTTAATATTTTGCCCGAAAGGGCGTTTTTTTTATTAACTTTTTGTGTGTACCTTTATTTATTAATTCTCATGATCTTCGCCCTTAAACCATATAAAATTTAATTCAACATCAATATCATAAAATATTTTATAAAAACAGCAAACTGCATATCTTTAGAATTTCTGATACACAGTCTCGCTCAGATAAAAATGTTTTTTTCCGTGCAGTATTGTAATTGCTCGCTTTGAAATTTGTAAGATTTTTAATCAAAAGTTGGTTAAAGTTTTAAGAACTATGAAATAGACGATTAAGAAAAATCCAAAATTCCAAATTCGGGCTTCCAGGTATCCATATTCGGTTGGAGAACTAGTACGTTATTCAAAATTGGATGGCTCTAGGCACAGTTGTTTTTCCCTAATGCGAGAAACATTCGTGCATTCAGCCAGATTCTTTATTATTTAGTTTCATTAAATATATACACGGCGGTAATATTTTGTGGCAACAGTTTGAAAAGTGAATCACCGCAGAAAGTGAATCGACGCAAAATGCCAAAACGAAATTAATAGCGCTTCTGGCTAACGTCTTTGGGCTAATAATAATTTCATCTGAGGTTTAGTAACTGAAATATTCAGTATTTTTTTCTTACTAAAATTATGTGTCTCTCTCTTTAACGAATCTTCTTTAACCATGTATGCATTAATATTAGAAAACAATTTGGTTTATTGCTCTTTATCCTTTGCGCATCGAGATGTATTTATTCTGTTAATTCGTAAAACCTTTTCCCTAAAGCTTCCTGTTTCCCTGAATGGAAAATTTTACTATATCAAAATTAAACATATTTTAGAAGAAAATTAAAGCTTATTTTTACTTTAAAATTACCCATTTCTGCAAACATTTTATTTAAACTGCACGTTAAAAAATTATAGAAGTATATAGTAATATAATAAAACAGGCTACCTTGTATTCGGTGTAGATTTTGTAAATCTACGCCGTATACAAGGTTGCCGATTTGCCTTTTTTATTTTCCACGTCAGCGTGTTTCTCTTGAGTGTTGAATTAGTAAGATAAGCAAGAATAAGAAAAATTTCCGCATTTTTCACTTTTTTAATTAAATTTTGGAAAATTTTAATAAAACACTTATTTATAAACACTATTATTATTTAATAAAAATATTATCTGATTTCAGTTACAAAATCGTTTTTCAACGAAAGCAAAGAGGTTTTCAAGAAACTTATTGACTTATCAAAAAGAAGCAAACAGTTTTTATCACAAACGACTTTTCAGATATCTTTGAGCCTGATTAAGTAGCAGATGAATGTTAAGATCCATTTATGTCTGCTATAGATAAGTTTTAAAACGTCAGTTATCAAAGAAATACATTTGAATGTGGTAGTCTGCTGTAAACTTTAGTGTAGTCCAGAAATTATTTCGTCTTTTATAATAGCATTATTGCTCTAGATTTACTCAAATCTTAGTTAAATTTTTCAAATGTATTATAAACGAATACGAAAATAATAAGAATAGCTAAAGTATGAAAAGTAGTTGAGAAGTTCTGTACCTTTTTCAGTAAGAAAATGATATTTCCTACTTATACTTTAGTATAACGAAAGTAGACTTATAAGTGAAGAAACATTATATGCTTAAATTCACGTAAAACTTTCATATAAATGTAAGTTTACCAAAATTTTGAGATTCTGAGATCTGTGATATGATAGGGAGAATCAAAATGGAATAACTATGTTGAAAGGTGTTGAATAAATATTCTTTGATAGGTATATATAAATTATTTCTATGAAATTAAATGGATTTCGTAAACTTCAAACTTCAGGCTAAGGACTGATTTACGAAACTGTAGTCTTGGGGTAAAAAACTTCTAAAAAAAGCCCTGTAGTCAATTTTTTCAAGTAATAGGTATTACTGATATATATGTTATATAAAGTGTTTCATGTAACAACTAGTAATTCAATCGATGTTCTTCATTTAAACATATTTAATCTTTTTTGAAGTCTTTGTTTTCATGGCTTCAGTTTTTTATTCGTTGGCTAAATATGTTGTCGCTCCGAATGGCCGAATATTTGGAAGTTAACGAATTTTTACATAAAATATGAGCTTACACTTTTTAAAATTAGGCACGAAGGCAACCTTCCTTTACGTTTTTCTTTAGAGGCATATTTCGTTTTTCCTTGAAAAAGTGGAATCCGTGTCTGATCGCCTTGAAACTGATAGTTTTATTCAAAATCTACAAAAACTAAAGTTACTTTTCTGCGCTATTTTAATTTTTATACTGACATATTTCTCTCCAAATTCAATAAACATATCCGTTTTAAATGCGTTTCTTATTTTTCATCATAAAGCTGGAAAAGGAAAAGAATTAAAAAAAATTCTTACTCTTTCAAACTTTTATTCTTTAAATTTTGGAGATAAAACCAAATAAATCCAGCTCAAATGTTTACCTGTTTCATAATCAAGTTTATAAATATAACGCAGAATTAAAGATTTCATTTTCTTCCCATCGTGAAGAAATAATTTTTTTTCTGATAATTTCTTATACGACAGAAGAACTTGTTATTTCTACTTTAAAAACTATAAAAATGTACAGGCTTGACGATATCGTTTACCTAGTCTCACAAAGATCCAAGTTTGAAGAAATCATGAAAAATAAAAAGGCGAAGTTTAAAATTTTGTTCAAATTAAGTTAAAAATTTTGTTCAGAGCATAATTTTACTTTTTAAAATCTAGAATTAAAAATATATACATAAAATTTAATTCCTTTTAAATAGTACTGCAATTTGGAAATTCTTCTGAAAATGGCCCGAGGCACATCGTCTGCCCTTACACGATCCAGGTCCTGTCTCCACACATTTATTAGGAGAGAAATGCTGCTTAAAACTTTTGACTCGGTTGTTCTTTTAAAGAAAGAAAGGAATACTGCTTTTAGCTGATGAGGCATCTGTGAATAAACTGGAACAAACATTCTTTTAAAGAAACTAATGGCTGTTTTCTAGATTGAAAACGATGAACATACAGCTTTATTTATGACTTTTTTAAATTTTATTTTATTTTATTTTATTTATTTATTTTTTTTGCTTACACCAACATAATTTTCAAACATTGATTTAAAATAAAGTATGTAATGAAGAAAATTATATGTCATTACTGGCTGCGAGCTATGAAAATTTTAACAAAGGGCTCGCACTTTTTTTTTATAAAAACAAAGTATCAAATTCTAATTAAAGGTTTTACTTTTCACTAAATTGGAAACCAGACATTATTGTGCACAAATGAAAAATCATTTTAAAAATCTTAAAAAAATAATCACAAAATATAACAGAAATTGCAGACGATAATGAATAAATTCAATTATGCGGTATAATTTACGTTAGAAACTGCCCACAGGCTATTTTCATCTTTATTCACGTCAGTTTATATTATACGAGGTTCTAAGGCCGAGCCCTATTTTAGGCTATCTACAGTACGTTTCAGTGAACTTCGACGAAACCAGATGAGATCCTGAAACTACACAACAGCTAACATACATATAAGAAAAAAGGGCTCGTAAATTAGACCCAGATTTAACAAAGGGCATTTAAGAATAGAGTTCTTCACCGATGACAACAGATGTCATCATAATAAGTTGCTTCAGCTATAGATAATGTGCAACATAAAGTTTGCAGAGTTATTTTAAATTAAGATTCAAACTTACGTCTTTCAAAACAACAAAACAGTAGAGGCACTCTCCTTTAACAGGATGAGGGTGAGGAACTACAGCAGTTTCGGCTATGCATTTGTGCCCTACTAGAGCAGCTTCGACGTCCATGGTAGATAGCAGATGGCCTGACACGTTCAACATATCATCTACTCGCCCTGTTACCCAGTAAAACCCATCTTCATCTCTGCGACCACCTGGAAAATAAGCTCTTGTTATTTTTCTAAATTCTTAAGGAAAGAAAGATTATTATTGAGACTTCATTTAATCTTTTATTTACATTTTCTACGTAAAATTTAGATCTTTCATCATAATATTCTTTTAGCAAAGAGATTTTAATAGTCTGCAGTATTACTGGACTAGAAAATTTTCATCCACATTACTGATAGTCAGGCTGAATTCTGCAAAGCACAGTCTTTCTTGGAATATTTTTAGAAATTACGGAAGTTTTTAATGAACATTTTGATTTTTGCTCTTTGCTGTATAATTTCATTATAATTTCATAATTTTTATTATTCAAAAACTTTTATAATCCTAATATAAATTCATAAAAGAATCTTAAATTTGTATGAAGTTATAATGTTTTTTAAATATTTATACTGCGTTAGTAAAAAATTGCGGAGTTTAGCAGTTTGATATTCTTTGAGGAATCGCGCTGTTTGAATCTAATAAATTATAATATTTTCTCATGACGACCAGTTCTTTTTACAAATCGAGTTGCAAGCCAGATAGACAGTGACTTATAGATTATTATATCTAAATTTTTTTCTTGTTTTTTGGGTTGTACATAGCAATTCCCAGAGAAATCCACTAAAAATTTGTTTTGGAAATTTGTTTTCTGGAGTAGAATACATCCAAACTAAGGTAAACTTTCAATATTATTCTGTTTATGTATATATTATTATGACGTAATTATAAATAATCTTCATTTCTACTTTTGTAAGTGGATATCAGACATTAACGGAGAAGTTTAGAAAAATCGTCTTTCAAAAATATGAGATATCAGGAAGTTTATGGTGGACCTTTGTTCCTTTGTTCGAAAGTGTGTTTTTTTTTATTGTTTACCCAAGGCGTCAATATAGAAAAACAGATCGCATATGCTTCTAGCATGTATTTACAAAGTTTATGTAGGTTGTAAAAATATTCATGGATTAGAAGCAGTGGATCAATATTTTGATCTCCATAAAACTGCAAGATGAATTTCATCGTACTCATAATCTTCAAACATTCATTTCCAGTGCTTCTTCATTTATAAAGCCTAGCTGAAGCATTTTGATACTTAAATCATTTTACTGAAATAAGAGTAAATAGAACAGTTTGGACATGCAGCATTAAGGTATTCTAAGAATAGTCTACACATCGAGACACAGAGTTAACATTTTTTGAAATGGAATTTTCACACTAGAGATTCTAAAGATATTGTTGAGACTATTGTGAGAGCGGACATAATAAGAAAATTTAGGCTGTAGTTTCATTTCATATTTGTGGATTGAATAAATTTCGGTACGTGAAATTACTTTACTGCAAAGAAAATAATAGCAAATTAAAGTGCAAATTAAAAATGACATAGTAAGCGGAGTTTCCTGCTTGAATAAGAGAAGGAAAAGCATAGTCATATGGGCGAGTAACATTTACTCAAAACGTGATGGGGTAAAGGGAATGGCATACTATCCAGGTGAAAGCATAAAAAGTATATTAAATCAATTAATTTAACAAGAATTTAAATTATTATGATAAGTTAATTGACAAAAAATACAAGAGGTTATGACAAAGTAACACAGGATTTTAGTTCGCCAAAATTAAAACGCGCAAAAGTATTGGAAATGTATTCTGTAACTGAAATTTTTAGAGATTATCATAATATCGATACCACGCCCTTTCGTTTTCAGCTTCACTTAATTCGAAGTTTCATTAATTTTATTCATATATAAATAGTGTCTTGTGATTCTTATGATAAGCTGCATGTATTTCGTACATGCTTTAGAAGTTTCAGTTGGATAGAGATTTGTAGAAGCAAATTGAAAAACGTTTTTTAATATATCCAGGTGCTAATTAGTGAGTGTCAGTGTCATAACTGGTTTAAGAAGTTCTAAAGTGGAAATATTGAGAATTAGTACAGAACTGGGCAACCAAGAGAGGTGGCAGATTTTGGTTGGAGTCAAATTCAGCAAAGAAATAATTGAGAAGATTAGCTGTACATAGTAGACAACAACAGATAACTTGAAACGTATAAGAAAGTTTTTCTAAGTTGACATTTGGACTTCACATGCACTCACAGTTGAAAATCATCAGAAATGAGTATCGATTTGTATTTCTCTGTCACAAAAAATAGAGAACTTCCTTAACCGGTACTTGGATTGGAGATGAGAAAAGTTTTTTATTTTTACTTCCTTGTACGAAGTAAAGGAAGTATTATAATCGTGAAAAATTCCGGGTACGATATTTCAATGAAAATATCCATTTTACCCACTATCGAATGCAATTTAACGATGTTTTTACGTGACATCTGTACGTAAGGACAGAATAAAGGACTCTTTCTCCAAAACGAATTACAAAACTGAATTGAAATTAATTCAGAAGAGATTTTTTTGTGGCATCTGTACGTACCTAAGTATGTATCTCTGTCGCATAACTCAAAAACGAGTAACCTCAGAACATTGAAATTTTGTATCTATTACTGCTATAACATGTAGTTGTGCTCCTCACGTTTTGGTTACAATCCGCCTCAACAAAAGTATATATATATATATACCCTCTCTCTTACTTGGCTCAGTGAGTTCAGTTTTTTAAAATTCTTATACATAGGTAAATTGTGCAATTTTTGCTTAAAAATGATAGAATATATTGTTCTTATCTTCCGGTTAAGGTTTTTATGCCTTTAGTTAATCTGCATGCGATAGTTGTAGGATTATCAACAATTTAAAGTGCGGCTAAGTATAATTTTTTTTTTTACGATAGCAGCCATATTAGTTTACATTTGAAACTTAGCAGAATAGTGAATTAAGTCTTTCTGCTTTGTCTGTATTTCGTGCTTTATGCTTCTCTGTATTTTACTTTTTTAAATTTTTTAATGCTGAGTTTTATGCATTTTTTCCTTGTCGCGAAGGGAAAACTGAATTAAATAACTGAATGAGAAATATATCTCTAAGGAAATTCAAGAAATGCAGAAAAATGGAATGCTGAAAAAAATTCGTATAATTTAATATTTCATACAAGGAAGTCATGTGGTGTACACATCAGATTTTTTATTTCTTTTAATATGCTAATGCTACTCAAAAATGACAGTAGTTAAGTCCAAAAGCGAAATCAATTCTTATAGGAAAATTAGGACTGATCCAAATCTTCTGTATTTACAGGGATTATAGAGGTATAGTTTATTTTAATCTGTTAAAACATAATCAAATCATTAACGCAGACACTTATTACCATCAGTTAGATAACACGAAGCGGGCTTTAATCATCATAATATCTTCTTCATTCAAGAGATCTTCTGTGGTAACTCTACAGAAGTTTAATGAGGGGAAATTCTTAGTGACCTATCTAAGAGTTTAGGTTTTGTCTCCCTTCAGTTATTGCCAGCTCAGATCAGTGTAGTACGTTTTTGTTAGTAAAATTTTCTAAGTTAACAAAAGGCCGAAAATGTAATAAGTAGATATTTTGAAGGAAAACCAGAATCGTTCTTTAATAAGGGTGTTAAAATATTGCCTGACAGATGAGCAGAAGTCATAAAAAACGATTAATTTTATATTAACATTTAATTCATATAACAACTTTTTTTTTTAAATTTCAGTTTGTTTATCTAAATAGTCGATTACTTTTGATCAAGCTAACGCCTAGGTACTTAACATATTTTAACTGATGGACGGATTTAAGCAATTTAATGTTTTGAAGGATTTTGGAAAAATAATCTCTGAAAAATAGCTTACCGTCTCCTGTGAAGTAGTAACCAGGAAATCTTTTAAAATATGTATTTTCAAATCTTTCGTGGTTTCCATAGACTGTTCTCATAATAGCAGGCCAAGGCCTTTTGATTGCCTGAAAGAAATGGGTATATATGAATTAGTTTTGTTTTCTGAAGAGATTTTGTGTTGTGCAACCTTCTTAATGCAACGATATTTATATTTAATTAAGTAAAAAATTTGAGGGCAGTAGTAAGTAGAAACTAAGCAATCATACGTAATATATGTTTACCTTCGAAGCTAAATGTCTGTAACCGTAAACAGCTGAAGGAAATTACTTTGCTTAACGAGCAAAAGATTTAATGGAACAGAAACACTCTAATGAAAAATCTCGAATTCACTTTGCTCGATATAATAATGTATCTAACTTACAGTATTAAGTATTATTTTGTTAGAAATACTTATTTGAAGCATTTCTTCTTCATTATTTGAATGCCCACATGTTTAGCATAATAAATATGACGCAAAATATACGTTACACAAAAAAATTTACTATATTAATTTTATGACTAGAAACATTTTGGTAAATAGTTAAATACAATAACTAAAAGCAGAATTTCGCCTTTTATTTTTGTAAAATCAACTTAAAGATTTACGATAACATAGTTATGCATGCGCAATACAGGTTATAATTATTGTATTTGTAATTATCAAGAAGCTAATGAAATAAAATTAGAGCTAATTGAATAATTTGATTCTTAAATTTTTCTCAAAAATACAGTAGTACGACAGCTTAGAAAAGAAGTTTGGTTTGTTCGAACTTCGAAATGAACTGATTTGAGTGGTTATAAAGTAAAGAGTAGCTGAAATGACTTTGGATTAATTTCCATTCAATTAATTGTACGTTTCGATATTTTATTAAAAATAGCTTTAAAAACAGCTGTAATAAAAGCTTACGTGTAAAATATTTTATCGATTTATTCGTTCAAATGGATGAACATTTTATCCAGTGTTAAACTGAACTGAATTTGTAACCACAGTGAATTTCTGTGAAATGAGTAAGTTTTTAAATGTTAGCAGTCTCAAAACTAGATAATCTTAAGAGCATTTAATAATTCGGTCTTTCACAAATCAGCTTTTAGTACAAATTTACTGGTTTGAAGGTTTCAAAAGTTAGTCCGAAAATTTTAAAAATATGCAAGTCATTTTTTAAATTGTAGGGTTAAATGTTTTATTAAAAGGCGATATAACACAAGATACCATAATGTACAAATTTATCAGTTATTCTTTATATTACATTTTCCTTCTCATAGATGTAGTGCATACTCTAGTCAACATAATATACCTAATGCTCTTATATAAATCATTTAAATAAATTTAGGGTACATAATTGTAATTATTACCAAATATCCTTTACTCGGACCTTCGATTTCTTCTCCATCTTCATCCAGAATAGCAGGTTCAACACCAAAGAAAGGAAGAGACTGTTTTTCAAGCAAATAAAAAATAATTATTTCTTAAACTTTTATTCATGCATTAAATATTAAACGTCCTCAATTATAAAAAAATTCTCAATATTCTTGATCTATTGAATAAATAACACAAAATATGATCCGTTTCGTTTTCAGTCGTAAAATATACATTATACAGTAAAAACGAAATACATTTATAGCTTTTTAACTCTTGACTCTTCTAACTAACTTTTCTTAATGATTTGAAATTTAAACAGCGCTACATTTTTATTATTAAAAACATTTTTTCATATAGGGTCAAAGCACGATTTAATGATTTTCAAATGACTACTGATGTTCTCATTAAACTGAGGAATCATCTTATTTCAAATTTTAATATATTACATGTTATAGAATTCCTTTTGATGTCTGCTAAGCATCAAAAGAAATATAAGAGTTTTATACTACTTTTATGTTTCAAGCATACACAGCAAAGATATTATATTAAAAAATTCGTCAGCATAGAATAAATTAAAATATGTTTTATATGTTTTGGGCCACACCGGTGAAAGCAAATCATCAGTACTGTACTATATAAGTACTGTGAAATCGAGTTTGAAATGAATATTATTATGTATAATATTTAAAAATTTTATTGATGTAATAAAGAAATTTAAATACCCGATTTTTCTTCTTAATTGATGGTATACGATTTTCTCCTACATGTTGCTAAATCTTATTTGTTGATTATTACAAATTCCAAAGAATAATAGAAAGCTGTAATTTTAACCAACTAGTTATGGAAATAAAGTTGCAAAGAGAGATAAAAAATTATCGAAGAGATGAAAAGTCTAAAGACAAATGATGTATCAAAGGTAAAAAAAAAATCTTAGATGCTTTAAATCTCTAGCTATGTCTTAGCAAAAATCATGGCTGAAAGAACGATATATGTTTTTAGTCCAAATAGCCCAGAAAGGCTATTAGTCTCGAAACGGCATTTTGTGTCAAATCACTTTAAATGGCCGAATCACTTTTCAAATTGTTGCCACCAAATATTATCTCCCTGTATTATATTTAAAGACCGCCCGGTGGCGAAGTGGGTAGCGCGTCGCCCACCTGCACTACAGGTCCGGGGTTCGATCCCCGGGCTGGGCAAGGTTGACTCAGCCTTTCGTTCCTCAAATGGGTCGATAAAATGAATACCAAGTTCGCTTGGGGACCAAACACCGGGGGTTCTGCTACAAACTGACCACTTGTCTAGGGCATATGCCGATGCACTCAGGGGCCCAAAGGTCAAGAAAGCAGAAAAAGGGTACTGCAGGTCGTGACCCGCTAGGGCTGTTGCACCACTGAGTTTAGTTTGTTATATTTAAAGAAATTAAGGAATGAGGAATTTGCATGAATGTATATACATTTTTCGCATTTTGAAAGAACAACGATACCTAGAACCATTCTTGAATTTAGAATTTGTTTTATTATCTATTTCATATTTTTTAAACTATAACGAATTTTTGATTGCGAAACTTAACGATTTGAAAGCGAGCAGTGGCAACGTACAGTACGGAATAAAATATTTTTATCTCCAGCGCGTTAGACAGTGTATCGGAAAGTATGTTTTGGGCATCTAAAGATATGCTGTTTTTAAATATTTTTAGCCCAGTGTGGTGTCAGCCCAAATGCTGTCGAAAGATGTATGTGTCTGTAAAGGAAAAAAAAAGGCCTGCTGGGCATAATATAAAGTCTGAAAGCTTTCAGAATTTTTTATAAAGGATGTTTTCTAGAGGAACTAGCATTTTCTGATATCCTGACGAAGGACATATTTTTTTGCTAATACAAATACGGGTAGTCAATGAATTTATAAGTTTGCATTCACATGACTAATTAAGTTTACGTTAATTATTTTCTATTTTTTCAGTTTTTTTCCTTCCTTTAATCCAGCAACCTATGAGACCCTTGCCGTCTCGAATTAGCTGTGCATTTGAATTGTTACTGCAGTACTGAAAAGTGGTTAGTGGAATTTTGGTACAAACTAATTTAACTGTGACGATAATAATTCGCTCGAAGATCTAAATTCGGATTCATTTGTCATTATAAATTGACTAAAGGCTAAATTTGCTTCTCGTCGATGATGAAAAATTATAATTTATAATGCAAAGGATATGAAATTACGCATAAAGAGTAAGGAAAGTCTCCAGCCAATATGCAAATGTATATATTTTCCACCTAGATCATCAGAGGTCAGTCAGTTTTCATATACGGAAGCAATATAAAATTAATTAAAGATTTGTTTCAAAAAAAGTTTGCAAGATACTGTATATAAATTCTTTTCTTTGTGGCACAACGCTTAATAATTCGCATAAATGAATTCGCATTATTGCATAAATGTAATGGCATTAGCAACCAAGTTGGTAAATAAGGAATTATATGATATTGTTGTTCTTTATTTGCAATTATTATTTCAACAAGTTACTACTGTGATCACACATGCGCAACATCTTTTACATTTAAAGGTAAAAAAAGATTCGATAAACAGCTAACTTACCGCACAACCGGGCTTCAAGGGTGTGCAAAAAGGTATTGGAGTCAGCAAGTGGCCACCCTGCCAAAAAAAAAAGTGTTTGAATTCATTTATCAGTATTTTTTCAGATACATTCTTTTATAAGAGAAGGATCATGAATTGCACAGTATTTCTCTGATTTAAGCGACTGGGAAAAAAGACATTTTTATTTTTGTACCTTATTTACTATAATTTGTTTACATAATTTTCCAAATAAATATTTTTGCTTTATTACGATATGTGAGTGTCAGTTTTTTTTTAGCTACACAGACAAGCACGCATTCGCACATAAAACAAACGTAAACATGCACATGAGAACACAAACTAATAATAAAATACTAGTAGTATAAATAAAAATCGACAGCAAATCAGCAACTGAAATGTGTACAATAACAGCATAACAAAAATTAATGCTACGTGAGTAACTAAAATTCAATAACAATTATCTAATAAAGAACAATAAAAAATATTAATAATAACCACATATAGTTAAAATAAAATAAAAAATGATTTAGTAAAATACTATGATATAATAAAATGAATAGTTAATTACTAACTACAATCAGATTAGAAATTATCTATTACTTTAAATCAGGAGTTCCTAACTTTTTTTATACCTAACGATTGCTAGTGTGAAGTTTTTTCCTTTTAGACTATCTTTAGAAAATAAGTTATTATTGTTCCTATGAAATGAAACATACATTTGAATTTGCTTACGTATAAGAGGTTTAGTGATTGGTTTACAAAGGATCATTATTTTCCGAGTGCCAACATATTCCATTGTCCTCCTAGCGACAATTCGTCTAGGCTTTCTATGGAAGATCTACTGACGGCTAACTTTCAGAATGATGGATATACATACATATACAAAGATACTGCAAGCTGTGTGTTATATATTTAAATATTACATTATATGCTCCACGCTGCTTTCCTATGCCAATGCTTACAGTCACCGCCGTAGAGAGAGGAAGTGGCGGGGAGAGAGCCGGTACAAATTACCCCGATTAGCTTAAAGGGTCCACGTCGGCCCCTCCTTTTAAAAAAAAATATTTCAAAAATAAAGTTCACAAATTAAAATATTAACCAAACAAAGTTAAAGCCCGAAAATTAGTTTCTCGAAAATTTCTTTCTTTTGCATTGTAATTTTTTTTTATATATATAGTGCAATATACCCAACTATGAGGCTTTTAGTTACCAGTCTTTATTTATGATTTTAATTATTGATTAAAATTTACTTTTTTAATTTTGAAAATTACCTGATCATTACCATACAGCAACTACTGATCTGCATTACCATACAAGCAACTACTGATCAATATGATTTTCTTAACAAGATCGGCGCTAGGGTTTTATGACACACGCTTGCGAATACTCTCAAGATAAAATTCCAGATTCCATTTCTGACTTTAATTCTTGGAGAAATGATAGCAAATCTTGTCAATGTGGTTTGAGATATATTGGCCAAACTAAAAGAACCTTAAAAGTTTCTCATCAAGGAACTCGAATCTTATGCCCGAAAAGAAGAAATAAGCACATCTTCGATAATTGGCAATATAACCAAAATTTTGAATTTTTGAATCTGCAAAAATTATTCAAAAATGGTTCTTCAGTTGATGAATTGCATTTTCTTGAAGCTTTTCACATTCACAAAAATTTTTCTACTTTAGTTAAGTTAGAAGCTAAAGAAAAGGTTTTGCATCTTCAAGATGAACAATCTATTAGAATCTACGTGAAGCGTATAATTGTTTATGTTGAAAATTGAACGCTGCGCAATAAAAAAGTGTGATGCGGCCAACTCATCACTTCCTTGTACGGTCTATTAAATTATGCACATTTTTTCCTGCATTTCATTTAAACTTATTTTCTCGAATTCTATTAGAGATATATTTCTTATTCAATTAATTCAGTTCTCACTTCGCGGCAGAGCAAAAATACATAAAAATCAAAACACTTTTGTTAAAAATTGTAAAATACAGAATAAACATAAAGCACCAAATACAGTTAAACAGTTAAAAAACATTTTTTACGTATAAAATTACAGTTTCTACGCAAAAACAAGCAATTTGGACAGCGGGCAAGAAGGCAGATTTTTCGGTGCACAAAACCGAAAGTTTACTTTTGATCCCACTAGGCAAAAAGTCAATGTGCAGAAACTGATTCAATTTACTACTCTACTTAGAGTTTCAAATGTAAACAAATAGCGGCTTCGTTAGATTTAGTAGCACTTAAACAGCTTTTTAATTGTTAATAATTTTACAACTATTGCATGCAGATTAACTAAAGGCATAAAAATCTTAACGGGAACATAAGAACAACATAATTCAATCACTTTTAAAGCAAGAAATGCACAACTTACCAACATATAAGAATAAAAAAAAAAAAAAAAAGAGATCACCGAGCCGGGTAACAGAGTAAGTGTACATATATAATATATATTTGTACACTTTTGGTGCGGTGGATTGCAACTAAAAAGGGAGGGGCATAACTACATCTTATAGCAGTCCTATATACAAAATTTCACCATTCTAAGGCTACTCGTTTTTGAGTTATGCGAGACACATACATACGTACGTGCGTACGTACAGATGTTACGAAAAAAATCTCTTTTGGATCCATTTTAAATGCAAAAGTAAAAAGTGGGGGTGATGGAATAATGATATTGCAAGATGATGCCCGTCAAATATTAGTGCTTACCAAATCTCGACGATTAACGAGCTCATTCACAACAATCATCAGTTTCTCTTACTGCGGCGAATTATTACTTTGTGATTTTGTGTTTGCATTACTGAAGAAATGCCTTCTTAAAATACTTTTTGAAGAAGACGATCATGTTATGTAATCGTGTACAAGGAAAAGGAAACATATTTGTGATTCTTATGTCAATGAGGAATTCGATGTCAAGGAGGAAAATGTCTGTTTAAAATTGCTTAAATAATTTGAACGCACAGTCAGTTTAAGAGGATAGCTGCAGATTCGGTGGATTTTGCGAATTTTAATGTGATGTAGCTTATATGTTTTCATGTTTTACAAATCGATATTACGTTGCTAATGATTTTTGCGATGTACTGAAATTTTAGCTGATATTTCTACGATTCAAGATGCGGGAGCATCTGTTCCAAGGTCACTCATCTATTAATACTTTTGTAGTTTTAAAACTCATTTAGATAATAAAGTAATTACAATCCTAATAAAATAAACGCCACTGTAATTAAATAACCACTTTGAACAATTAAAGAAAAATATTCTTTGAATAAATTATTTGGCTATTAAAATAAAATCTAATCGAAAAAGGGATCCACGGCCCAACAATCTCTCTCGCGTTAAGAAAATTTATAATTTTTTACGTATTACTAATCACTTAAATATGAAGGAATTAAAAGTATGCCTTTCGTGGGCTATTATGGTACAAAGAAACAGTGAATTAAGGTATCCTGTGCTCGAAACTAGAAGAGGATAGGGTTAATTTTTCAGCATTCCTAACCAGATCTAATATCTATGTAACTTTAATGCTAAAGAAATCATATTCACATAATATTATCCTCAAGGTATAGTATTTAGACCAGTTTAATTCTCATTCTTCTAGTTCAACTTCATGATATCACTGTCATTTACGCTGTAATCCTCTTATATTCAATATAAATACTTTTTAGCAGTAATATCTTTCTTAATTTGTTAATTGATTAAGAAATGCGTTTATGTGTTACACACATTGCTGGCCATTAAAATTATTTATGTGACCAAGGGTATACACAAAGAACCCGAAATTTGAATGAAAGGTAGGGCATTCTAGGATACGCAAATAATTATCATTTTACGGCAGGTGCACATTACAGACAAAAGTAATGACGTCTTTAGCATAAGGAGTATAAAAAAAGCAGACTGAAATGTTGAATTTTCGTTCTAAAATTGCATCCACTCTTTCTGTTTTATAATGTTATTGGAACACATAAGTAAAACGTCTCAGTAGCTGATGGCGGAAGAATCGTAGCCTATATAAAACTGCGGATTATCGTATTGAGCAGTTACTGCTCACTTTTGTAAAGATTCAAAAACTTTTATAAGAATTTGAAATCAATGGGAGCAAGAGGGCCACACAGAGCGACACGTGGAAATATTTTAAGTAAACACAAGTTGTTTGTTTAGTTATTTGTATTAGGGCAAAGAGCACGAATGTTTTCTCCTTAATGGAAGTAGAGAACTTTTTAATGAAAACTGGCTCGTATTCGCGTTACACATGAAAAAAGTGATAAAACCTCCCATTGAACCAACCTGTTGGCCGGAATTTGAGCCCGGGTCGAACAAGTAATGCTCCTGTCGGCCGCTAATGGGCCAAGTTAATACATAGTTCATGATTTTTATATAAGTGCAATGAAAATTTATCATTTATTGTTATTAATTATTAAACACATTTTAAAGTTATCGTGTTCTGATCAGTATTTTTGCGAAATGTTTTTGTGGAAATGCCAGACAGAAATACATAGCTATGTGTTGTAGAAATACAGCTGTATAGATGTGAAACATAATAGTAATGAAGTTTCGGGTTTTAATGTATGCCTTCTACATCGCATTTGAAGTCCAATGTAAGCTGTTCAATGCAAGCTGAAACCAAGTTCACAAAAATTTGTGCGTAAGTCAGCGCACACATAGGTCTAGAAAGAAGACCTTTGAGCCCTGAACTCGGTAATTTCTGGAAAGAAATATACACTATACGGCTTATCTGAAAATATATAATTATTAAACATTAACTGCCAGAACGGTGTAGATAGGTTGTTAAATTGTCCAAAATGATATGTGACGGCGGACAGCTGTTTTCCGATTTTCCAAAATTTCAAAATTCTGCTTTTCAAGTCCTCAAATCTTTGATTCTCCGAGCGAAAATATGAAATAATAAACGAATAGATGCACGCGAAATTTTAATTTGTATTTTTATCCATTTATAAATTTCATGCATTCTTTATATTATTTATTTTTTGTTGATAACACATTTGGTTTCAGTTACATATTCAACAGTTTATGAAAGAAAGCACACATTCCTTTTTACAGTACAATCTAATAAAGGCAGAAAAATTCAGACCATTATATTCATATAAAAATAAATCCCATTAAAAAATTAGCTACTAAAAAGATACGCATAAGGCAATAAACTATGTTAAAACAAATATATCTGACGAAACAATGCTCTTTTGCCACTTATTTCGGAATGCTGATAAATTTTTGTCAGTAAATTTGCCTTCTACAATCCAAAACTTCATATTTAGCATTTATTTAAATTTTGCATTTTAATGCATTACTAAAAAAGATAAAAGGACTGAACTGCTTACTGTTTCTGTTTGCCAGAAGGTGTCTACAATGGGGCATCGGCCTTCTCCAACGAGTTGGTGATACCAGAACCAGGCGTCTTCATTAATAGGCTCTCCAACTGAAGCCAAGACTCTCAGAGAGCTCCTGTTGTGTCTGAATAAATAGAATTATTCTTTATTTTGAAGAATTAGAAGCAGTGTTTGTGAAAAAATCTTTTGTGTACTTGAAGTGTATTAAAAGTTGCTTATGGCATTACAAATTTAGTGAGAAATAAATTTAATAAATGAATGTCTTTCAAAATTAACATTGAGTATAGAAACTAATACACACGAAAAAATTCAAATTCATGTTAGTAGATTTTTCGAAATTAATTTCAGTGAAGTTAAAAAGTTACATTAAATTAAAAAGTTGAGTAGCGAAATAGTGCGTTTAGATTTTAAATATATAAGAAGAAAATGAATCCCTTAAATCTTAATTTTAAGGGGAAAAAATATCGTTATGGATGCAGATATAAAATTATGTTACAACAATTAAATTTATGTTACAACAAGTTTTGCAATTTACCCAGAAGGACTATTAATTTCGTTTTGGAGTTTTGCGTTGGTTCACGATAAATGTAGGTTCACTTTTGAAATTGTTTCCACCAAATATTAGAGCCCTATGCATTATATTTAAAGCAATTAAACAATGAAGAATCTGCATAAATGTATATATGTTTCCCACATTATGATAAAACAATGGTACCTAAAACCATCAAATTTTGAATAACGTGCGTTTCCATCCGTGCCCAAATTTGGAATCTGGGATTTGTTTTATTATCTATTTCATACTTTGTAAAACTTTAACGAATTTTTGATTAACAAACTCAAGGATTTCAAAGCGAGCAATAGCAACACTGTATGGGGGGGATTATCTTTAGCGCGCCAGACTGTGCATCGGAAATTCTAAAGATATGCTCATTTTAAAATTATTTCGCGATTTTGCTGTTGAACTGAATTTAATGACTTAAGTGAGAAGAACATGATATTTAATAAATAAAGGTGCATACAAAAAGTTAAAAAAAACTCCACTTTTTGCGTAATGACAGTTTTGAGATTTTATTTTTTTATTTAAAAATATTTTTTATTTTTATTTTATTTTAAAAAGCAAAAATATTGTTTTATACGAACTAATAGATACAGATGAAAAAAGACAGAATTAAAATTTTTAAGTTAAGCTTTAGTGAAGTGGCGCCATCTAGCGAATTTTAGTATTTAAAATGTATTAGGCTGGGTTTCCTGCAAATAAATACTCTGTTACATTGAATAGCTTAGATAAAAACTTATAAATATTACCATACAAATACGTTGGCTATGGATAATTAAAGGCACAGTGCCTTTACAAAAATACCTCATCAGCTTCTTAAAACGAATTAAAATAAATTATTAAAATGCAAACAAATATTTATTGAAACGAATATTTTCTTTCAATATCACTTCTGCAGTATACTTTTGCTAACCCGGAAGGAATACTGCTTTCATATCCGGAGTGGTCCGTAGTTTAAGCAGAAAAGTGCAAATTTTATTGGTAGGAGAAAAACCGACAAGAAAGATAAAAACTTCTGTAAAATACACGCAAAATTTTATAACTTATCGATGAGAAGAAACGAAGGACTACTGAATTCTTATAATCGCCGAAAACGAGAGAATTTTTTTAAAAATTATTTTATGCAATAAAACATATTTCCTCACTTTTCCAGACATCAGATGGTACTAGAATAAGAGTAGGATGAAACAAATCGATTCCCCAGGTATCAGTTGAAAGGAACATCTTAGTCACGTGAGGACGATGAGGAAATAAGCGAAATGGTGGAAATTGTTTTGAACTGTATTGAATAACTAAATCTTTACAAAAGGGGGAAAAAGTTTACACGGATTCAACTTTTAAAAAATGAAGTGTGTTTTGTATCTTTCCAGGTAATAAATGTTCAGATTCTAGAAGGAATTCTTAGTTAAAATTATTCATTTTCATTAAATTATTTTTAAGCACTTACCTAGTAACGTAGGAATCATCATATCGCATGAGAGTTCGAATAGCGGTAGGCGCTGTATAGAATTGTGTGACATTATATTTTTCAACGATGGCCCAGTATCGTCCGGCATCGGGATGAGTGGGTACACCTTCGTACTAAAAAATATAAATAATTAGACTTATATACTATACAAACGCATTAGATAAATTATTAATATATATCTGGACAAATTTAGTAGCCTTAATTTTAAAGCTACTGACTTAAATCCTGCCAAAGCTAATTTTACAAAGCAATAAACGAATTCTTTTATTTTACAGAGAAAAGCTTAAGAAACCGCTAGAAAGATGTACATAGGTAACAAAGTTTTAGGCTGTAAGGAAAATTTACAATTTCCGTGTTTTGAAGTATCCGTGCAAGCATATCAATTACTGGTTTTATGATCTCCGATGATTTAACGAAAAATATATTTTAATATAATAATTTTTTAATAATCATTAAACAGAAAAGTGGACAATTTAAATGATCCCAAAGCGTCATACATATAGACTGATAATACTGATTTTGGAAGAATCGAAAATTTATTAGCTGAAAACATTCTAAGGCTACCAGCCATTGAAGGTATTCTTTCGTGGTAGATTTTCCAAACCGGCGACATGAAAAAATCCGTGTCATACACTGGAAAATCTATGAAATCTCAAGTCACTGAGCTCATTTAGCTGCAGAAAAAATCCTCGGAAACGAGCTGCTTAGTTTTGCTGCTGAAATTTCAAAAGAAACACAGCACCGTGGATTAATGCGTTAAGTTATAGACATTTCGAGATGTGATAGAATTTTCAATAACAGAAGAAAGTCTGAAAATCAAGACCACAAAAAGAAAGTGTTTTCTTAAAAAATAAATAAAAAATAAAAAACAATCACACACAATACATGTAAGAGCAATCAATTTTTTATTCTGTCGCGAAATGCATCCTCAGAAAAGTTACTTGAGCCAAAGCTTTCATTCACTCACAAGGGAGCATTCATCTCACCTGTAAAAGCAGCCTTAGCTAACCCGTAAGTTTGGGACATAACAGTATCTTTTGTTAATTACATGGAATAATATCACGGGACTATTAGCTGTATTAGGCTTTAACGTAAAAATTATATGTTTGCCGCTGATTTATGTCAAATTATATTGGCTTTCAGTTATGCGCACCATTATGAATACAGCACCGTATTCTACAATCATCTCAACTTTAGAATTCTTATCATGTATTATTTGCAACTACCTCAACATTTTCGCATTATTTGCAATATACCATTGAGATGTATTTTTTCGTGTCATTGTGCACCGAAATGAGCACATCAGCAAAGGTTCAAGCGAGGGTCATAAGCTTTAATTATCAGAGGTAAATGGCTGTCTACTTTAACCTCTGGTATACCAGATTTCCGTGGTTTTGACTATTTCTGTTTGTAAAAACTGCAAGCAGTTTCACGTACTACCTGCCCAAAAAGGAATATCAAGTGGATTGTTTTTGAAGCATAAGTGAGAGTTCTAATCGGCAATGGATTTATGGAGGGGATCATTTTGCTGGGACTGGTAGGCACATTATTCAGAACAGACAGAAGTGATTTGTAAATTAAATGGATAGTCCTATCAATTAACAGTCTATTAGGTGTTAGTCCAATACATTATACTTTGATGCAAAAGTACTGTGTTTCTTCAACAAGGAAGAACACAGATGCAAAAAATGTAATTTAACCAAATAACCTTTCTCTGAATGCCATCATACAAAATAAACAAGTGCGAAAGCGTAGCCGTTTGCAATTTTATAGGATTTTCTTGATGTTAATGTAAGATTTAGGAATTTAAGTTAGTGGCAATTTTTTTTATATAACGTGAGCTAAAGAGTTTAAGGCGATTTCTAATAGGCAATTCAAAATATACGCGAAAGAAGAAACAGGAAAAGCTATACCCGAACTCTATTTTTGATGATCAGTATCTTGTAACATGTTGCCTTGGTAATATTATTCTCATTTTTATACTATGAAACATAATATGAAAAATTAAATGTATTTTGTATACTTGCAGATGTTATGAATACTTAATGTTAGTTTGGAAAGTGAAAAAAACTGTAGAAAATCGATTAAAGAAGCAAACCTTGCAATGAATTAAAAATTACAGCCGCGAAGAGAAAGATAAAAAATTCATTTTTTTGTTTCTTAGTTGACAAAAGGAGGCATTTGACTTCATTTTTAAAACGCATTAGGGAGGATTCAGTGGTGGTTACTTGTGAGCTCTTTCCATGCAAAGAATCTGACTGTTCTCAACTAGACCATATATAAAATTTGAATTTTTCAAATTATTAGAATAATTTCGTACTTATATCAAATATAAAAATATATTCATAACAAATACATCAGCTTGCTTAAAAGTTGAGAATGTGTTTTTTAAATGATATAATTTATACTTACTAATATACAAGTTGCCGTATTTAGGAGAGATCCGTATACAATATACGTGTGTCCGGTTAGCCAACCGATGTCCCCGGTGCAGAAAAATACGTCACCAGGAGAGTAGTCAAATACATACTTGAAGGTAAGAGCACCGTACACCATGTACCCTCCTGTTGTATGAACGCAGCCTTTAGGTTTACCGGTTGAGCCACTAGAAATATACAAGAAAAAATAATTAAGAGGAAAATATCAAAAATAATTTTATATTAATGATTTAGCATTTCAAATAAGTGGCAACCATGAACCATATTAGAACTATGTTAACCAAGAAAACCATGTTAACGGTAAAAAATAATTTAACGAACAAAGTTTTGTAGAAGTCCCATGTATCCCTTGCAGGCTATGTAGCCAGATATTGTTCAGATGTCTTTGTGTAAGATGTCTCTGCTGTAAAACTACTCTGGAACATTCTAACTTCAATTAAAAAATGAATTAAAAAAGTGTGTTCTCAAATTCATGCAATATTTGAATTTTCCACCATTTTTGCAACAAAGTTTTGCTAACAAAAAAAAAAAAAAAAACAGCTTGACAGCTGACAGTTCAGGGTTATTAAAAATGGAACGCTGTATGAAACAACAAATAATTTTCATTGTTGAGTAATATTTAAAAATAATGAAGATTTAGCAGCTACTGTTCGCAATTTTCGCACAAAATACGGCGATAATAGTGATTTAACGTCATCAACTGTAAAGAAATTAAAAGTTTCGGAGACTGAATCAATTAGTGATCTTAAACCCTCTGGCCGTCCTTCAACAAGTCGTTCAACACAAAGCATCGACGTAGTTCGCGAGATTGTTACTGAGGGTCCAGGCACTGTGATCAAGAATTGGACATCTCAAGAAGATCTACAGCGTATTCTCATGAAAAGATTTGAATCTTCATACTTACAAAGTTTAATTGACTCGACAGTTGAAGCCTACTGGCCATGCCCAGCATAGAATACTTCATTGAAAGGATTATGGAACAACAGCCGAGTTCATGCTCATTTTTCGAATAAAGTCATCTTCAGCGTTGAGGCTCATATTCATCTTAATGGCTTTGTTAATCGACGAAATTTTCGCATTTGGAGTTCAGAAAATCCCCGAGTGAGTGATTTTTGAGAAACAAATGCATCCATAACGCGCCACTGTTTGGTGAGAATTTTGGATTGGAGATATCATCGGACCATTCTTTTTCGAAAATGCGGCTGTTCAGACAAAACAGTTAATAGCGCTCGCTATCGTGACATGATAATGCAGTTTTTTTGTCTAAATTGCAAGGTACGGATGTGGATGACACGTGTTTTCAACAAGACTGGGTCACATGTTAACAGCCCGAGAAACAACTCAATTACTCCATGAGTAATTTCCTGGGAGTGTAATTTGCTGTTCTGGTGATCAGAATTAGCCGCCCAGATCATGCTATTGAACGCCGTTGGACTCTTTAATTGGGAGGTTTTTGAAGTATAATGTTTATGCCAACAAGTCCACGACTTGAAGAAGGAAATTGAGTGCTGTGTCAGTGAAATTCAACTATATTTATACAAAACGGTCATGGAAAATTTCAACAAAAGAGTGAATATGTGCCAGCAAAACCGTGGAAGGCGTTTACCTAATATGCTATTCCATACATAATCCTATACTGTATACTTTATAAACCAATAAAAAATTTACAATTTTTAATTATAAGCTTGTGTTTTCTTTCAAAATTACTTTTTGTATGAATTTTGGGACACCCTTTAAAATATTTAATTTTAGTAAAAGTATAGAATATGTTATAATTCACATCTAAATCAAGCTCTTTTTTGCATATCTGAAAGTGTCTTCATTTCACGAAGACATTTGGCATCGAAGACTGGTAGTTTTAAGCCCAACAGGACAGAGTTTAAAGCATAATTGTAACATTTATAAATTCTTAACTGGTTACTTTATATTGAATGTGTAGCGTCAACTTCTGGTTTACAGTACAGGATTTGAGATCATCCCAGAAGGTGTAAATTAGCTGTAAAGGGGAAGAAACTAAAACCCTTACCAGACCTACGGACGTGAAACATAATAAGAAACATTTTCGTGAAACATATTCATATTCAACTGAATTCTCTCTTGTTGTTGTTGCTCATGCGCACTTGTCTGACAGAGTCAGTCCAAGTCCACGAGAACTCTCGTGTCAAGGAGCGCTAGATTACGTCACTCGTTGGCCACAGCCTTGAGCACATAACAGGTGACAGTACGATTTGGCTCAGCTCCGCCCCCCAATTTTGATGGGGAACACCCCGGGGAGACAAATCCGAGGGTCTCCCACCCTTCTCCCCTTCCACCAAACCACAAGAGAGGACTTTTGGCTCGCCGCATATTTAGAATGCCGCCATGCCGTACCGACATTATACATTTACAAACATCCATGCCTTCGCTGGGATTCGAACCCGAGCCTTTCGGCTCGGCAGTCAGCGACACTAACCACTATATCAGTTGGGCGGCTGCATTCTCTCATTAAACTGCAACATTAAACTGCATAATGACTCCCAAACGACGCCTTTATCATCATGTACCCTTTTTAAAATTTCGTCGATCCCCGGGAGCTTCAATACCGGTCCCGTTGGGAAGCCTTGATTTAAAGTTTAAAGTTATCTTGGTTCTGGATGAGGTAAACATCAATCACTTGTTCATTCCGCTGAAATTTACTCTAATTAACAGATAAAGAGACAGTGGAGGAAATACTTCGATCCTTAGAAGGAAACAATCAAATAAATACGTATAAGTAACCTAGATTACATCTCCTTCTTGATTTTTTTTAAGTATTCAAACAATAAAGGAAGCAAATTATTAAACATAAGATAAGGAAAAAGTAGTAAAAACAGAATGAAGGCAAGATAATAGTTTCATTAGAATTGCCTTATAAGATTTAATTATAAAAAAAAAAAAATCCAGGAACGTATATTAAGCTTACTTTCGTTTTCCTCTGTCCAAAAAACGTTAGTTCAGAAATCATTTTCATAGTTTTAACAGAAAAAGTTATTCTTAAATATTTTACATTTAAAGAGCATCAGATGTAGTAGAATCTTACGATAACACTTCTAAATACTTCATTGGGGGTAAAAGGCAAAAATTTCAAAGTGGAACTACTGAACTACTTTGGGGTTTAAATCATCAACGCAAGAAAAGCATGCATAGCCGAAATCATGCTGTAAAATTAAAAAAAAAGAGGGATTTAAAAAATAAATAAAATAAATAATAATAATATAATAACAATTTAAAAAAACTTTTACTTCCTGCTAAAATATATGGGCTTACAAAAAATTATTCTCTCTAAAAAAGTAAAAATGATAATTTACATTGGTTTAAATTAATGCTCAATGAGAAACGTGAATGTAATATTTTTATTTAAGGTTTTCTGAAACGCAAAAATAATTACAAAATAACTGTTAAGTGCGTTTGCAGGTGCATCTTCTCTTAACTACTGAAATTTTTGCGCTTCATCACGTGGTTTGTTGCAATATTATTTAAAAAATAGAATAAAAATTTGCAATTATATTATAAGGTATTTCTCCCGCTTTCTTAGCATGCCTTCGTGGTGTAATTGGAAACACACTCGGCGCGTATTCGAGAGGTCCGTGGTTCGAGTCCCGGCGAAGGCATAGCTCATTTTTCACATCACCTGTTTTAAAAAAAAAGCCTAATGTCTCTACAGTGGCGCCCGAACTAAAAAACATGGTGGATGATGATTCTCCACCACCAGGAAAGGGCGATTGGGTACCCTAATTCCCAGTAGCCCTTTAAAAGTGTTAATATATAAGGTATTCCTCCCGCCTTCTTAGCATGCCTTCGTGGTGTAGGGATCAGCACGCTGGACGCGTTTTCGAGAGGTCTATGGTTCGAGTTCCGGTGAGGCCATTGCTCATTTTTCATCTCTTCTGCTTTAAAAAAATCCTAATGTCTCTACAATATATTCGGTTATGAAATAATTGAAAATTGTTTTAGTTAATATACATTCAAAGCTTACTAATATTATATAAAACTAAATTCATGCCAAATAAGACATGTGAGCAAGAAAGGAAAGTTCACAGATAAAATGCATTCTTAAATTGGCCTACAGGCATTCAGACAAACTATCTAGGAAAAGGTTAGTACCAAGAGAAAAGGAGCAACTCTGAATGCACAATATCTGCATTGTTAGATGTAAGATCTAATACACAAACCTAAGGTCTGCAGATGAAGTGCATTGTTCTTAACAAGACATCGGAGAACGAAACATAAAGAATATGTCTATATAATAAATGATAAGAATTTAAAAGAATAAATACTTATCTCCACTGTAAGCATAAAAGTAGCTAAAAAGGCAGCAAAACTTATAGACGAAAGGTCTTATCAGACAATCAAGACAGAGTATGTTTTTGACAGTTACGGGCTTATGGATATCTCTTTAAATAATCTCTGTGGAAGAGGAGGGGGAAACTGATTATTTATTATAATTAATGACGATATACTGCAAAATAAGTAGCTGTAATAGCTCAAGGAAATCTCCGGTATTAAGCAAATACTCCTTCGAACATGAGAAATATCATAAATTACGGATATCACCTACAAAACTAAACTCTAAACTGTAATTCAGCTAACTTTCTTTGAACCGTATTCTTTCAGATCTGGATAACAACTGACTTGTACTGGCTGTCAAAGCCGTATTTATATTGTGTTGCACAGGCTTCTGGAAGCATCAGGAAAAATCGGTCCGAGAGAATCGAAAATGCGTTTTTCTGAATCTTTCAGAAAGTGGCCAAATTAGTTAACAATTTTCAAAAGTCTCAAATATACTAATAAAACTGTAGCGAAGGCCTTTAGTGGAGTTTTTGTCTCTTTGACTACTTGTAATTGAGCTATTTTCATAATTTAATTGTTAATCCTTCCAGAATTGCAAATTCTACAATGTTATATAAGAAATAAACATTTAGAAATACAATATTTAGATACAAACTCGATTACACCAAAATAAGCGTTAAAATTACAGAACAAAAAACAGAAAATAAACCAACAAATAGATAAAACTATATAACAGAACAAAAATACACGAAAACCGAAATACAATCAGGTAAACATAACATTAACAAAAATTAACATTGCCCTCTCCTTAAGCACAGCACATTTCAGGCAATATAGTCCTTAAGAACTAGGGAGAATTTACCCTCATTACCACCCTAACATGCAATTCTAATACTAGTAAGATGTGCAAAACTGCAGGTTTAGAAGTAATTATTTGCATACACCTTACTACATTGTTCAATTTCTTGATGACAGAAAAGGATCCTTCCTAACACACCTGAAGCTTGCGAGATTCATTGACAACACTCGGGATTCCACAAACAAATTTAATTTTATGGTTTGAATTCTTTTTCTATTGATTTGACATCCTACAGCCATCCCATTAGTCCCAGTCGAAAGGATGAATATCTTCTAAATGCTCCTGCAAGTATTCCAAGTATTGCTCGCGCGAAAAAGGTGTGTTTGGCGGTCGTCCGAAGAGCAGGTCCCTCGGTAGGCAAAAACCCAGTCAAAAATAAATTGAGGTGGAGAAGATGTAGTGCTTTCTTGAATTGCATTCCTTCACGTTAGCAAGAATAAAGGCAGTTTGGGCTCCAATCGTCTCCGATTTACGAATAGTGAGAGATTTCCAATATTGTTCTATTACATCTTTCCATTATACGGTCCAATTTTGAATACAAAGGGTGGTCTGAAACGCAGAATCGTACATAGTCTGTTAAATTTGGAAGATGTACTCTTTGGTCAAAGGGAATAAGAAAGGCACTCTAAACCATGTAACTCCACAGTGGCCTACTAGAAGTTCTGCTATAGCTGAAGCTCCTTGATCGGGGATGCTATATAAGATTGCTTCTGTTAGTAAAGTAGTCCATGAAACTATGACGTACTTGTGACCCACATTTGTACGAGTTAACGGCCCGAGAATATCCAGAGTGATCTTTTCAAAAGATGTTCCTACACTGAAACGCTATAATTTCCATCGGGTACGTACTTGCGAATCTTTTCGAGTTTTATACACGCATCAAAGCATCACAGAACATCCACTATTCTTTTGCATCTGCTTTGGTCTTGTCCCAGAAGAAACCTTCAAGAACTTTTGAGTGTCTTCGTTATAGCAAAATGACCTTCAGCAGGATGAGTTAGCCTCTAAAATATTTCCAACGTACATTAGCATTTCCTTGAATATACGTCAGCTTTCCAAATGAATTTCCTTTGAAATGTCGAAATTTCATATTTCTGTGTCCGCTATATCCACTTAGATACGTAACTCTGCAGATTTTTGAAATTAAGTAGCCAACTGAATGCGGTATGTCGCAAATTTCTGCTGCGTAGAAATTTGCGAGGGTAAAGATATTGATGGAAATGCTGTACTGCATTTATGATGGCTAACAGTTCTTTTTTGATGACACAACTTTTTGAGCATGAGAAGCAACGTGAAAAATAAGCAGGAAACGTGAGAAATGAACAATGATGTCTCAGGGATTCAAACTTTGGAAACCCCGATGTCTAGGTAGACGGCTAATTACACCACAAAGGCACGCAACAAGGAAGGAAAAACTTCCTTAAATTCTTCCCTACTTAAAGGGCGACTAAGGAGGAGAAGACCCCAACAACTCAAATCAGGTGGTAATAATTAGCGTCAATCACATTTTAGTTTAGTTGTAGAATTTATTATATTTTTTAAAAGCCAGGAAACTGGGGAAAAAAACAGTAGTACTGTCCCTGAGATTTGAACTCCACACCTCCTGATTGCTATCCGGACGTGCTTCTAGTTATATCTCTTGTAAATCTCGAAGTTTCAAGGCCTTGAAACTTACTTTTCCGAAAAAAAAAAAAAAAAAACACTTCTGAGAAGTCTTTAAATTGGCTAAAAATTGCCAAATGTTTCCAGCTTGGTGTCAAAAATTACCAGTAAATCTCACCAGGAGCGTTTTGCCTCTATTGGCTTTTAATTGGGCTGTTTTTTGAATTTAAATGCTGGTCGATCCCAAATTACAATTTTTGTAATTTTATATGAGGAACAAGTATTTAAAAATGAAATGCTGGCTACGAGTTCAATTACACAATAATGTATTTAAAATTATTAGATAAAATGGAATAAGAAATAAAACAAACAATTAAATAAATAAATTAATAATACATAAAAATAATAAACAATTAAACAAAATAAATTTCTTCGTAAGCTTAGAAGTTCATCAGGTGATTTGTTCATGTATCAATTGCAAATTAGGTTAAAATTTTTAATTCAGACTTTTAACACTAGAAGATACTAATTCTCAGAAAAAAACAGTAGCACATTTTTTAACGTTATACAGCTCCTTTGTCACTCATTTTGCTAAATCGTGGGTTGCTACTAGCGCCTCAACTTGTACCAGAGAATTTTTTTAAGATATGCGTATCAAAATGAAAATTAGCTATAATACTTGCTGTGCAAATTTTAGTCATCAAAGATATGCCTGCTGATCCAGAGTGCAGCACACATAAAATTAATAGATATTGTTACATTTGATTAATAAAGAATTGTTATAAATATTTACTTAAATGAATAATAAAACTAGTTACCTCGTATACAGTGTAAATAAAGTATGTTCTGCGTCTACCCATACGGGCTCGCAGATTTCGGAAGCTCGTTCCATTTCTACATGCCACCAAACATCGACTTCTGGGTCCCAAGATACCTAAAATTAAATACAAGTATGTCGTTCACTGATGCGATTCACGGTAGGAAGACACCTTAATTCGTAATAATAAAATACTAGTAGATTACAGTGAAACGTTATTTATTATCTTGTAATTGTGTGATTACTGAAACTTATGTATTACTTTGCAGCTGTTATGTATTTCGAGATGCTGAGCGGATGCGAACCCTCAATATTTAAAACAGGGGGTGTCTCCATCATTGATTGCTGTCTTCGGGGATCAGTGGTGACAGTATGATATTTTTGTTCAAGCTCCCTCTCAATTATTTAATAAAATATTAACTATAATCTCTAAACTTTCCCTCTCAAATTTTGTTTGAAAATATCTCATGTTTTGAGATCTGAAAATTTCATATATTTATTTATCTCTTTCTAAAGATTTGAGGGGATTTGGAGGGCAGGCAAATGTAAAATATTTATACTCTGCACACGCACATTACAGTATAAATATCCATGCATCGATACAGATTATGTAAATAATGTAAATATATGTCATAATTTCAGTAAATATATATGCAGTCTCATTATATCAAACTTTATTACCCTGAAATAGAGGCAAGCTCACCAAGCCTTTTTTTATTATATTTCACAATTGCTCAATCTGGCCAACTTTGCTAATACGGTGGAAATCTATGCAATAAACTATTTTATCTTACATGCGTACAAATATATCTCGGTCAACCAGAGCCACAGTATGTATGATGCTTCAGCGCAGATGCTAGAGATTTGGTGACAAAGAAAACGCCTTTGACAATATTTACAAGAAAAAAGTCGCATTTGTTTAGTTGCAAAGTTTGACATGGTTACCTCATTATGCGCCTTTTTTCCTTCTTGCACTTTCCGTGAGATTTTGATTGAGATAATTTTGCATATGGTCTTTAAAATGGTCTCTATGATAATGAGTCGGATAATTGTCTTGTTGAAGGAAGTAATTATCGCGGTTTTTATTCATTAGTCCGCATTATTATGTATTATGTATTAATCAACTTTTTAAGCCTATTCAAGTAAATCTTCCTAGTGGCGTACAGATTGACTTCTCAGAGAGTGTTTATAAGAATGAGTAATTAATGAGTGTTTATAAGAAAAATTTAATGACTCCTTTATTTCAGTAAAAAACATTTGGTACATACTGCATAGTTTTATTTGTCATGAATCTTTTAAATGTTTCACCATTATATGAATAATCTTATGTTATATCATATTATAAAATATTTCACATAAATTATTTTCATTAAGAAAGTTTAACATTTAGAAGATTTATCTAAAAGTATTGTTAACACCGGAGGAAATTTGGTAATTTGGTGACATTTGCTCTCGAGCTTCCTGAACTTACAAGACAACTCAAGCTGCAATTTTTGTGCTGCTACTCTCTATATTACGAATATTAGGTAAAGATGTCCGAAGAGAATATACAAAGAGATAAGCGACAATTATTATTATTTGGTTGAAATCGAACCGTAAACAATAAAATAAACACATAATTTAATATAATTTTCTGTTAAAAAATTTCGTAGGAAAAATTTTTAGAATAGTTCTGTTTGAAATATTTTTATTTAGCCACCTTCGTAACAGGTAAAAGTAAAAATATGGGAGATACCAGCGATGTACCATGGGCCAATTAGTAATGCCTCCCATACTAACTAACCCTAAAAAATCTCAAGCTTTTTAAAAGTTCACAAAGGAAAACTTGAATTTCGCCGAGGAAATGAGCATCTGAAGCTTTCCAAAAAATCTAGAGTTTACCTGTCATGATGCATCGTTCAATCCCATCGTACCTCGCGCACGCAGTATTTTTTAAAACTGATGACTTAGGACATAAAGAGATTACAATACAATTTGAAGTTCACAAATTAAATTGAGAGTATTTGTTTTGATGTAACATTAATAGCATATAAATATAATGAGTATTGGGAAAACAGAGTAGTAAACCAACACAATTTAAAAAACATGTTCTTAAGATGGTATGTTGAAGTTAATAATAAGTTAGTCTATTATAGTTTATAAAGGTTATAAGTGGAATAATTTTGAACACATTCACAGCATGTAAAAATTCATGAAATTTATGCAGCATGAAGATCTTTCACTTGACAAAGATCTAGGCCGCACGATAATGAGTTATTGCATCATTTTTTGAAACTTAGGATACTGATGCTTATCTTTAATTAGAAACCTTTGGAGTGCTAGGATTCCAAAGGTTTCCAAAAATCCAAAGGATAAAGCGAAATTCCTTTAAAGTTTGATTATGTGCAGCTGTGTTTTTTGTTTTCCCTTGCGGCATGAAGTCTACCAGCAAAACATCGTATCTGTCCCAGAACAGGTGTCTGCCGAAATTATCGCGCCAAAAGCATCGAGGACGAAAACGTCGCGGAGAAAACAACGGAAGGTGAAAATGCCGTAATGCAAAACATCGTGGGAAAAAAGAGAGTAAAGAAAAGACACCGCAGTTCTAAAACGTCGTGGTACAAAATCTCGGGGTTGAAAATAAAGCTGTTCAAAAATTTCGCAATTTAAAAACATCGTCTTCGAAAATATCGCGATAAAAAATGAAGTACCTACAAATCATCGCATGACGATAACATCGCACATATGCGTTTTTCAGGTTTTAAAAGATGTAAGTGCAATTTTGCATAATTGTTTGGGAGCGCAAGAAGGAAAGAGAGAAATTTTTACTTCTACATTTCATATTTTTGAGTGAACTAGTAAATTTTTGCTGAAAATGTAAGAAGGAAACTTAAGCATTTAAAAATTGAAAATGAGTAGAAAATTAATGCAATTTATAGCACTTAATAAAATTAAATTTACATAGTTAATTAACAAAGATTATTAATAAATTAATCTTATTTTTATAAAGTTTTACTGATAATGTTTCATGAAAAATACAGTCTAAAAATATTTAGAAAAAGTGGGGCAAATAACTGCATGAGGTTACCTCTCTACAAATTGCTTAGTTAACTATCAAATTATTTTCTTTCGTATTTGTTTATCTGTTATTTTTTTAGTGAGAATTATATCTTGTTTTGTTTCCTTTTATTCTTGAAGCGTTAACATTTTCACCCAGTTTCCCTTTTTCCTTCTTGCGCTGCCAAATCATTATGCGAAAATGCAGTTACAAATTTAAAACCTGAAAAGCGCGTATGTGCGATGTTATCGTCATGCGATGATTTATAGGTACTTTATTTTTTACCACGATATTTTCGACGACGATGTTTTTAAACTGCGAAGTTTTTGAACCGCTTTATTTTCGACCACGATATTTTGTACCGCGATGTTTTAGAACTGTGTGTTTTATGTTTGCTTTTTTTTTTCTCCCATGATGTTTTGTACCACGACGTTTTCGCCTTGCATTGTTTTCGTCCGCGATGTTTTTGCCGCAATGTTTTCTGTTGTAACCCCAGAACATGATTGCTATAACTTAGTGAGGTCTGTGTGAATTTTAGTCCCTTGTCCGATGTGTTTCTGTCATTTATGCTATAACGCATACATACAGCACAGTCTCCTCACTGCTCCTGAATCTTGCGCTTCTCGTTGCTCTTGCTTCTCGAAGACTTTGCGACACATGGTCGCCCCCTGTTACCACCTTAGACCTTTATCAAACTGTCATGAAGTCTTAATATTAAGTGCCCACTGGGCTTTATTTTCATGAGCCGAACAAATCATGCTTAGCACGATATTTCGGCAATATCCGTGCAGACCAAACCAGAATTTTAGTCCCATCAGGAGGTGATGAGTATTGCAACTTCAACTGCTGCTATGTAGATTCAGAGGTCACATGAAATACCCATGTCTTGTTGCCTGTGATATTGCTAAAAAATTATCAACCTTTCTCAAATTGGGTTAAAAAGTCTGAAAGTGTTTGGTAAGCTGTTTTTTGTACGTTTTCCTATGGCCCAAGTCTTCTAACTCAGTTTTGTAAAAACACTGTGAGATTTGTGTGAAGTTCATTGGTAGTGTAAAAATGGTAATTGTGTCTTTTTCCGAATATAGTATCTGCTGCATGCACACTGCGAAAAAACAGGGGGGGAGCAGTTCTATATCTTCTGTTCTACTGGGCCGATTGACGAAATTCAACATGCGTTTCTCATGTCTCGAAAGTGCTGCCCATGGTATGTATTAGATTTATGTATAGCATTGTTCTAATATAAGTATTTTGACACAAAATCGGACTTTTTTTGAAATGACATGCTATTTTTCCATATTTCGATTCTACGACTCAAATTATGCCTCTACGACTCAAATTATGTCAAAGTGCCAAGTTTTGTAAAAATTGCGCGAGTAGGTTTTAAAAAGTTAGCTCTCAAACCTTTAGCTCCTCGATATTAATTGAATTTGGTACATTTTAATTAATATCTCTTTTTTTATTGCCCTTATTTGATTGCTTCTTTCACAGTTCGAAATTTAGGTTAAATCCAAATAAAACTTGCATACATTTTCTGATTTATTTTTTAAATTTGTATTTTTTATAAATTTTTCCAAAAAATATTTTGAATTATAACCTATAAAATTTTTACCATATCCTTAAAGCAGTTTGGTACACCCGCAAAAACTTAGGGTTTTTTATTAAAAATTTCAAAAGCTATACGGAAATTTATATATTGGCTGTTCTGAAATTTGCTACTAGTGATAATAACGCCAAACGTGTACGTATTTTGTTAAATTTATTTCAAAGAATGAATGATGCACTTTTTTTTCCGTCCGTGCACAATGAATAAAGCGAAAGGAAAATATATTATTATAAATTAAGAAATTCGCCAAGTGAATTATTTTTGGTGAAAACTGAAAAAAGGTGAGTCAAAATAAATTTTTAAATTTCCCATCAAATTTTATAAAATTTAATATTTGAGAATAATTTGAATCGTTGAATTGAAATATGGAAAGAAATCGATATGTTATTTCAGAAAAAGTCCAATTTTGTTTCAAAATACTTATGTTAGACCAAAGCTGTATGTAAATCTAATACATATTCTAAAGTCGTGCTTTTGAGACATGAAAAAGGCAAGTTAAATCAAGTCATTCGGCCCAGTAGAACGGGAGGTATCGAACTGTCCCATTCATCATTCCTTAATATTAAAAACCTCATTACATAGCTGTGTTTTTAAACACCGAGAAAAGTTATAAAGACGGATATAAGCAACTATATGCAAAGACAATGCGAAAGAATGAGTTTTTTAAACCTAAATATTACTCGATAATATAGCGTCCCCCCCACAAAAAAAACCCCGCAGACTGTATTAATACCTTTATTCAAGAAATGTATAGTTGCATATTTCAGTTTCTGTGGATGTGTAGCAATAAATGGCAAAATGAATGAAACATTTCAAAAGATATAATTCGTTATCTTTATGATCACGGCTTTACAATAACGTATTACCAGAATTTATTGAACAGAACTAGTGAAATGAATGAGGATTGCTTTCTGACGCTAACCTTGAGCAAGAAACATTATGGTAAATTATGTTTGACAAATGGTACTTTTGATTAATGGTATTAACCTTACCATTAGTCAAGCACATTGATTATTTATAAGGCTTCAGATATTTGATTTTCAAATTAGGGTAAATTAGATACCTCCTCTAAGAAAGGGCGAAAAATATGAAATTTAAAATGGCAGTTCGTTGCATAGATTTTCCAAGAATTTTTATTAACCTAGTGGCATCGTTTTTTAAATCTGCTCATGAAGACCCGAATTAAACGGCTTCTATTAGCTAAATTTTTATAATTACTTATTTTAGTCTCTGTTTTCATAAACTTCCATTCACTAAGATATTTATATTGTTAAAGAAAATAAGAACGCAAAATGTTTTAAATTATAATTTAATGTATACCAAGTGATTTAAAAATGTCATGACCGGATTGTCATGCAAAATATTGCATTGGCTCTGATTTTGTACTGAAACGGTTAAATTGTTATTGAACAATTTTACACGTGGTAGGAAGTCATCAGCGTGTATTATAACAAAATTTCACGTCAAATATTGTTATTTATATCATCATAATACGTGTATGTAGATATTTGTATCTCCATATATTATGTTAATATTTGCCTTTGTTTCATACTTTGCATTATTATAAATCTGTATACATTTTTGCATTTACACAAATAAGTTTTCTGTTGCGTTTGATAAAATGCTGTGAATATAGCCATTCACAGCTTATTAATTATTTTGATAGAATGAAGAATAGGGCTTTCAAAATCTCACAACCTTGATATTTAGCTGGTAAAATCAATCAAAATATCGTAACAGTTGGAGACGCTTTGATGCGTAATGCTTTTAATAATGAACAGGAAGAGAGAAAAAGAAATTCTGTATTATCTCTTCTGTCAGATCTATAAAGAAGCTAAGCACCTCTTGGAACAAAATCAATGTTTATAATCCAGCATTAATTGTATTTATTTCATCCTATATTCTTAAGTGCTTTTATCCCACATATTCTTAATGTATAGGGCGTATCTGGATATTGTTGATTTTGAAAATTGCTGATTTTAAAATTTTACAGAATATTTCGGGCAATATCTTCAACTAGAGCCGTTTTTCATTCTCTCCAGCGTCAGTTATAAATAGTACGTCCAACACGAGAAGACACTTGATCTCACTACAGAGGGGAGTTCATTTCATTGTGAGAAGAACAGCAGAGTACCCCTCCAAGGATACAAAAGAGTGAATCCAAATTCCATTGTTATTGAATGCTCGCCGTTAGTTCCAAGTTACCTGAAGTAAGATGCTGATATCGTTCAAGCTTGGCTAAATCTCTTCTCGTGGTGGACATATTAAACCGAGTGAAAATCTCCGAACTTTTCAAAAGTTACAGTCTTCTTGCAATTAGAATATCGATTCAGAAAAAGTACGAATACCATGTGAAAGCAATATTTTTTTTTAGTTTAAGAAAAATTAAATGAAACATAATGGCTCAGTTAGCTGTTTCAAACTGTTCGTTCGTAAGTGAGTAATAAATCTTTTTCTTAACTAGGAACTTCAGATAAACTTCGTTGACTTAGCTTTCAAATAATACCAAATATTAAACTGAGCTCTTTTTATATTTAATTGGAAACCTGGTTATTCCCTTTCGAGATGAAATTGGCTATATTTTTGTCAGTGCAACGTAAACGCTATCCAGGATTCTGATAACCACGCTATGTAGTCGTTCATTGAAATAGGACGTAAGTAAATGTGTGCCGACTTTTAAATTAAGGAGAAACTCAGTGGAAAAAGGGGATAACTTTTTATGTAGAAAATTGTACGTTATAGTCAAACGGAAAACGAGTATATGAGCATGTGCAAATACGACTCATGCAACGCTCAAAATCTCATTCCTTTTCTTGTCTCTGGGACAGTTACCATTCCTTAAGATCTGTTTCAGTAGTAACGACAATACATTATTAGCAATGATAATACTTTTGGTATTATAAAGATATTCATCTAACTTTTCATTTAGTACGTCATTTCAAAAAAGTTCCAAGAACTTTCTCCTCTCATAGAAAAAAGAGAAAACAGGCGGAACTTTGCATTACCAGAATCAACTAAAACTGGTTGGTTCACCATTTGATTTGATGCGGTAATCGAGAGGTGACTCTTGATCACCACCCGGTTTGAAACCATAATTTGAGCGGTAACGATGTTTTATTTAAGTTTGGTTTGGGCAGTATCGCTTCACGAATGTATTCAACAATCTATTCGCGTAAAACAACAGCCAAGTTTTAATATTGAATAGGTTTTTTTAGATTTATTGTTACATATGCGTTTTCAACGCTAGTTTAAACTTGACAGTCGTGGTAGCAGGAATATTAATCATATTTTCAAAGTTACAGAGCCTAACAAGCATGGCATACGATCTAGGAACCAGTTCAAGTGAAGATGAGTTCGTTTTGTAGTTGATGAAGAACGAAATTACGATATGCATTGACTACTTGACGATAGAGAGGAGGAAAGCAGTGATGAAGACAGCGATGAAGTAAGAAGTCTAAGAAGGGGGAAAATGAGTGTGAAAGCGACAATGATTACTCAGAAAAGACAGAAAATTCAGAATGAATAAAGTGCACAGAATCCAAAGAAATACCACAAAAAATACCGTTTGTATCCGACGAAAGACCCACACGACAGCAGGTATTTTCAGACATGAAAGAATTAATAAGTTTCTTTTAATTTTGAGTGAAATAATTTTAAGTTAGCTGTAAGAAATTCACCATACATGTGGAAAATCTCTTCGAGTGGAAAGCGTTAAAATTGTCTGTGACATTACACGTTACTTGGTGTGAACACGACATTTACTTTCTAATCTATTTTGTGAAGACTGCGGTATTTTACTGAAATTTTTATGTACATGAACACTAAAACTTAACTTACTTCTATATTATAACCGTTAACCTTTCTATTTCCATTTAGCTGTCCCTTTAAGAGTTTCTGTGTTGATAGAAGGTTCATCTGATGCTGAACAACTATTGTGGCCGTCATCTCATGGTTTCTAATTTAGAACAGTAGTAAGATATCACAAAAGATGACAAAATGATTAAAGTTTTATCACATAAGAAACATAAATATATAAACTAATATTCCTTTCTCTAGAAGAAAATTTAAAATACTCATGTACCATTTTAAGAGCAAATTGGCAGATAATTTTTATTTTGATAATTTTTATCAATTTTATGGAAATGATAATTCTCAAAAGTCTTTACCTTTTCCTGCAGATATCTAGCGTTTTGTCAACTATATTTTTCAAGTGGACTAACTTCTTTCCTCTCCAAACACCATCTAAAAAATTGCATTTGTTAATTTATAAATGAAACATACACTTGTATCTCTATATAATATATAATAATACATACACTAATATCCCTGTATAATATATAATAATACATACACTAGTATCTCTATATAATATATAATAATAAATGCACTAATATCTGTATATAATACACAAACACTAATACCTCTAAATAATGACGAAGATAGAAATTTTCAGACATATCAGCAATTCACAATTAAAAGAAAAGTAAATCAAATCGAAATTTACGTAACTTAATACAAATATTTTCTGTTACATGCAGAAAATTTATTATAATCATCTAAGTGACGATGTGCAGATATCCAATAATAAAAATGATTACGGGCGGCATTTTTAGCTACAGTTAACGGAATAAATTTATAGAAAGAGGATTACTACTGGACTAGAAAACAAATTCGTTTAAGTAAAATTGCAGCTTATTATTGTCATGAAAATATTTAAAATCTAATAAGACATGGATACAAACCAGCAGTGACTAGTATTTTACAATTTCCATCCAGAATTCTTTCAGCTAGGGATTCGGAAGAATATCCACCAAACTGTAAAAAATACATATGAGTTACTATAATGAGTAATTTTTTAGTATAAGTTAACCAACTCGTGAAAATTCGTAACACAAATTTTCGCAATATGTTATGATGGTGGCGCCAACTGTAGATGAAAGCTGTAATTTTTTAAAGTTTTTATCAGTTAGTATTGAACTACGGACATTCAATTCTCAAGGGAATACTCTAGCGGCTGTAGTAAACGGTTGTGCCACGTTTCAGAAGTAAATTCTTTTAATATCAAGTGAAATGGCTATAATTTTATGGAAATGTTTAGAATACTTGTATTTGTTTCACGTTCCATCTTTTTATTCATCAAGACATTCTTAATATTTTTACATCATGCCATTTAATCCACAAAGCTTATACTATTAAACATTAAAAAAAACTGTATATATGATAAAGGAGATAACGTTTTAACACTTACCACTACGGAATGTATGGCTCCTATTCTAGCGCAAGCAAACATGGCTATGACAAGCTCTATGATCATCGGCATGTACAAAGCTACCATATCACCTTTCTGCACACCTAGAATGAAAACAAATTTTATTAGGTAACGTTGCTTAGAGATGTTACTTTATTATTGAACTATTAAAACTATTACTTAGAATTGAAAAGTGAAATTGATCCAATAATTTCCTTTTATTTGTTAGTTGTTTCGTGCCTGTAGATTTCATTAATCACTTTCTTCACAACAGCTTTTCTTTAATGAATCTACGATCCAAAAGGTTAAAGAATGTTGAGTTTAAGAATATTTATGAATTTATACGAATTTAGAATTCCTCAATACAATACTGTTGCGTGCGTACGGGTTAGTAGTGGATTGAATGCACAAGTCGATAAATAAATTAATAAAATTTATTCTCATCTCAAGAAATAAAACAAAATGCTGAAATTTCCTCAGAAATATTCGTACAATATTGCAATAACTCACAGTAATTATATTTTAAACTACTAAAACGTTAAATAGAACTCAATTCAAAATACAGAAAAAGCTATTCCGAGCTCATCGCGAATTCGCTACAATCAATAACAGCACTAAGTAAACAACTGCAGTTCGCTTAAAACAACTGAACTGAGATGTTTCTGACCGGCTTTTAAAAGTTTTTAATCATGCACGAGAGCATTCTTTTAAAATTTATTTTCTCGATTTTCCTAGATAGCAAAACTGTACAATTACGAGATATCTATTTATTAAATGCGCGTGCTCCTCTATTTTTACGTTTTTGGCGTAGCTTTCTCAGCGTGCAGCATTGCACGGGGAAATGAAACAATTTATAAACAATTCTACTAAAAATTGCAAACTAATTACAAAAACCGTAACAATACAGTTCATCAACATTGCCTTTTTTCCATTTGGCGTTTTCCTATCTTCTTTAGAGAAAGCAGTCTGTGAAAACTTTTGAAAGCATCTAAGCAGCTAAAGACAAATTCTTAATTCCTTTGAAACAGACTCGGATTTTTATAGTGCTGATTACAAAAATGTCCTTTTAATATTGACTTACGTGAATGATACTGTGAGGCATATTTTCCTATCGATTCATGCTTCCGGTTGCAACTGCCTACCAGAATGAGCTTTTAGAATCATATTGAATGCAAATGAATTAGGAGTAGTATTAAAGGAAGGTTCAACTTACTTCGTGAGAGAGAGCTAGGAATCCTGAAGAGCGCTTGTTTGTCTTCGAGCTAAGTCATTCCAGAAGCTGTTACGCTCGGCCTTACACTGGTGTGCAAAAATTAAGGACGAAGTCGAAAAATTAGCATATGAGCTGAACGAAGAGGCAGGGCGGACAGAAAGACCAATCAGGAGATAAAGTAAGGTGATGTACGGTAGCACATGCGCAGATATGCAGGTAGACGTAATGGGGGAGTGTCTGAGTAGTATAAAACATGTTGTCGGTGTAAGATCAGTATTTCTGGCAAAGAGATTGCACGCCGTATAGCAGTTAAAATCCCGCCGAGTTGCTGCCTCAGCGAGAAATGGCGAATAATCAATCTGTTAGACGACATCTGGATGCTTTTACCCGAGGTCGAATCATTGGGAAGTTGGACGAAGGCCGCAGTGTGACAAGTGTGGCTGCAGAGTTCGGAATTGCTCACAGCATCGTTTCACGACTTTGGAGACAATTTCAAACTACAGGAACAGCTCTCCGGGGGTTTAGTAGTGGTCGTCCACGAGGAACCACACCCGCAGATGACCAGTATATTGCCTTACAGGCCAGAAGAAACAGGCGACTGGACGACCGATATCGCGTTTTACCGTGGCCAGAAGACTGCACGGTGGTGGTCTGTTTGCACGACGCCCTGTACGGTGTGTACCTCTAACGCCTGCCCATCGGAGAAGGCGTTCTCTGTGGTGCCGGGAACACCGGAATTGGAGAGACAATGAATGGGGACGAGTACTCTTTACAGATGAGAGCAGATTTAGTCTGAGTTGCGATTCTAGACACATACACATCTGGACAGAGCGGGGAACACGCAATAACCCCTTCAACATCATCAAAAGGGACTGTTTTGGAGGTCGCGGAGTTCTCGTTCGAGCAGACATAATGCTTGGTAGCCGGACCGACCTTCATATCTCCCAAGGAGGTTCGTCACCTGGGACTGCTATTGTAACGAGGTTCTTCTTCCTTACATGCGTCTTTTCACAAGGGCTATGGGTCCTCAGTTCCTCTTCATGGACGACAACGCTCCACCTCATCGCACAGTTACTGTCGAAGAGCTGTTGGAGAGTGAAGATATTGAACACATGGATTGGTCGGCAAGGTCTCTGGATCTAAATCCCGTCAAGCATGTACGGAACTTACTAGGGAGACCCGTGGCAGCACGTAACGTATCGCCAGTAACGATTCCGAAACTGCGATTGGTGCTACAAGAGGAACGAGCAGCAGTGTCTCAACAGCTCATTAACAACCACGTATCAAGCATGCACAAATGATGTGAAACCTGCCTAGCAGTCAGGGGAGATCATATCCCCTATTAAAGACCGGATGTTTCTTGCTGGACACCCATCACAGGGATGTTTCGGCCTTCAGTCGCATTGCGCTCCATGCTACTTTTTCAATAAAGCTTCTTTTTATCCCTCTGATTTCTCTTTTAGTAAGTGTTGCTTACATTACTCATGTCCTTACGTATTGAGGATCTTACGGTATTAAATGTGTTGATTTGGAAAGCTTTTGTACAAAGTTATATTGAAAAAACCGTCTCGTCCTCAATTTTTGCACACCAGTGTATATTACGTGCCTTTTGATAGCCACCGGCTAGTTTAAATTAAGGGCCAACTGCGTTAGATTTGTGTTAGCTTCGGCTAAGCCTCTTTTAGTTAGTTCCAGTTTAGTTCTTATTTCTTATTTTGAGTTCAAGCTCGAGTGAAAGCTTTGTTGTAAGCCCGAAAAAGGGGCCAACTGTGAATCTTATTTTAAGTGAAATAAAGGGTAATTAACCCTTCGTGAGTCTGCGACTTTTGTTATTTAAACTCACCGATAAGTCGCCTAACAGTTTACTAGGTTCCTCGACATTTACTTTAGTTGAACAAGAGGAACTCTACAATACAATTATTCATTGTTTGATTTTTTTCAAAGAGCATCCAGCTCATCATTCAGTTCTGAGTATGAAAGGGAGTTCGAGAAGACTATTGTAAAATAGCGCCGTTTTTGATCGTACTTCATAGGATGTTTCAAAAACGCAGCTTCACATCTGCAGTATATGTAGCGTGTTTCTGTATATTGTATATGGAAATGAATGGCGAATAAATGCATTCTAAATCTGAAACATCGTTTGTTATTTCAAAGAAGAGTCATATATCCAGCTTATATAAAGAGACAAGAAGGCACTGAATATGCAGCAGGAGATAAATTACAATTGTACACGAATGAAAGATTTTGTTTGCAATTCTCATTCATGCTGCATCTAGTCGCTCAACAGAATAATCTAGGCTAGTGGCTTCCAACAGGCTCGATATTGACAACTAAGGGCCGATGAAATTTTAAAGCGGTTGATAAGGGTTGATATTCGAATATGCGCCATCAATTGATCGGGATAATCAAGAACCCATTGATTAAAAAATGATTAATAAATTTGATAATTCTTTAATTAAGGTAAAATAACACGCCGAACATATATTAATTTAAAAGTCAAATAACAAAAATCAGAGTTTATATTTGCAAATTTTCACAGGACTAGTTTCGAGGGTTGGGGAAAAGCGGGAAGCAAAAAAATAAGCTGCTTGTGGCTCCGAAATTCATACAATCACAAAATGGCGAACATACCACTTGGAAAAAAAAGAAAGCAAAAAATAAGCCTGTTCGGGGCTCCTATAATTAAAGTAAAACAACACGCCGAACAAATATTAATTTAGAAATCAAACAACAAAGAACAAAATTCAACAAAGTTTCAGATACACAGAAAGAAATGATTAAGCATCTTATTGTCCATAATGCGAAATTCAACAATACACCTTTAAAACCAAATCTAAACGCAAGAGAAAGAGCTACAATGCTCGAAATTCATTCTAACCCAGACATTATCGTTTCAAAAGCCGACAAAGGTGGCCAGATAGTCGTCATGGGAAGAACACTTACATCGATGGTGTCATTTAACTCTTAAACGAAGAACCATATGATCCGATCCTTAAAGATCCTTCACTTTCAGACCTCTCAAAAGTAAAAACTGCGATCAAATCTTCACAAATACTTTCGACCAACTTAAAACAGTCGCTTATCCCATTTGTTGCGAATTGTGCCAGATTATATGCTCTTCCCCAAATTCATAAAAGTGGTATTCCTTTCCGCCCTATTATATCAAATTTAGGCACTGCCTCGTACGCGTTAGCTAAATATTTAGTTTCTAGATTTTGAACTCTATTATTTTTCTGATTCTGTTATTTCAACTCTATTATTCAATAACATTTACAGCCTAAAACAATTCAATTGATTTTGTAAAAAAAATTAAAAGCATTTCTCGTAGAAATTTACTTATGGTTTGTAAAATCATTATTCACCAATGACCCAGTGGAGGGTACTGTAACAGCTTTAGATATTGTTGCAATAATAATCTTGTACTTTTGAAATAGTTGAATTTGAAATTTATATATTAAGAAATGGCAATGTTTGAAACGCCAACTCGAGAGCTGCGTGCCGTTCTCGCACGAAGTAAGAAAATGATTTTGAATTTAAAAAAAGATAGAATACGTTTTGGCTGTTAATTTTTGATGTTACCTTTTCTTCGACTTATATGTTGCAGTTATGAAATTGATCTATTAAATAAAGTTTGCTGTGTTCCAATGGAGTTTGCTTTAATTACGAAGCAAGCATTACAGTACATTAAGCTGTCTAAAAGCCAGACTTCTTGAATTTCATTTCTCCTGCATCGAAATTGATAAGCTAATTTTCCTCATTCAACTCTGTTTGAAACAAACGCATTTTTCTTTCCAAAATATGTATTACGAGCAAACTGAGAGAAGCCATGGGAAGCCCTCTTAGTCCCATCCTGGCTGATATCTACATGCATTATTATGAATCAAAATTATTTGAAACTTGACTTCCTGGCATGGTTCCGTTACGTAGACGATACTTTTACCCTGTTTGACGGTAATAAAGATGATTTAAATAAAGTTCTTTTCATACTGAATTCCATTGATCTGCTTTTCAAGTTCACTTTTGAACTTAAGACATGTAATTCTCTTCCGCTTCTCGCCATTTTGGTCAAACGTAACACATCCAAATTCAGTACTACGGCTTCTGTAAACCTTCAACGGATTGCCTTCCACCACACTTCAAATCATGTCATCCGACTAAACAAAAGTTAGCTTCATTTTATCCCTTTGTTCTCCGTGCACTTCAAGTTTGTTCCTCCAAATTGACTCTCGATCAAGAACTAAATTATTTAAAAGCAGTAGCTATTGAAAGGGGCTTTTCACTCAACATTATTAACCAAGCAGTTAAAAAATTCTCATCTCAACACACCAAAAAGTGCACTCTTGTTTTAGGAGATTATAAGAATTCTGTTTTTAGTCCTTTCTTTCCATCAATTAGCTATAAAATTGCACGTATTTTACATATTTAGAAATTTAACTTTGGAGCCTGATCAAAAGGTAATGCAAACTGCACTCATATAATCAAAATGTCCCTTTTCCCGAAAATTCGGCCACTCACCTTTACTCTTGAGAACATTAGCAAACCGACAAACTCTGCGAAGTAGTTCCCTGTAGGTAATCTTGTCGGAATCTTCGGGATCATTACCTTCCCTGAAAAGAGGAAAATAAGATATCAGTAAGAACATCGTGCGTGGTTATTAATCGAAAAATTAAGGAGATTGAAATGTCCAGATAATAATGCATTTAAATTTCAGATTAATTGATATTTTATGAAGCTTATTCCTTATGACGGGTAGCTTAGTAACACGTGAAAGTGTCTTAGCAACTACAGAAAATTAAAAGATAGTAAAATAGCTAATAAAAGAGGACATATAGCATATGAAAGTTTTATTGCAAAACGTTAAGTATACAAGAGACGTGAAGTACAAGGGGGGAGGGAAGAAACAAAAATTCTTAACTATTGGTCGATGGGACAAGAAATGGAATAGGTAACTTAAATTTTACGAAAGAAGAATAACTTTGTAAAACTCATATTTATAATCATAAATAAACATAGTTTTATATTCAAATAATTGCATGTGCAATAAAATAATGGCTATGTATTCAACTGGTATGATAATTTAAATTGCCTCACAATTTAATTGTCATACCAATTGAATACTTAGCCATTATTTTATTGTAATTTTAATTGTCTAACATTTAAATTTTAAAACAGCCGAGCCGTGCTATTCCTGGATCCATTATTAAGAAACTTTCTGAGGATATCACAGAAAGGGAAATGTTATTTTGAATGGAACGTTTTTCTGAAAGCATGCACGTATAAATATGGTTCCTTTATTTAAATGTGCGGGATTTTGTTTTTCGACGACGAAGCAAATCCCATTTAGCCCTTCCATCCCTTCCTTCACGCGATAAACGTGGGGCGTAGAATATCTGGTTTTGTTGATTTGTGAATATCTGGTTTTGTTAATGGTTGATTTGTGAATGAAGACTTCGGCTGAATGCTATGGTCGATGTTTTGACCTCCAAATGTAAGCAAACTAAAAGCGCAACAGCAGTAATGGGAGGCGTAAATCCCATTCTGTGCATAGTGAGCCAAAATCTAGCAATTTAATTCCCCCTCATATTACATAACCCTAAAAAATTCATCAAGCAATTCTGAAAAAACATCTTGATAGTGTTCTAAAGAAGCGATTCATACTATTTCTTCTTATGTCATGTATCTACCTTCGTAAACATAATTCAAGCAAGAAAACGTAATTCTTATTAAAAAAAAAGCGATTGATACTCATTATAATCTTAGGAATTCAATTAAGCATTTATTTAAAATTTAGGTACAGTTGCCAGACTTACAGAAGCGAATACAAGGCTTATTATATTGAACAACAATTAAACAAAGGAAATAAACTCTATTAAAATGTACGATCTCTGTGAGCTTTTATAAAACAGCATATCTGTGTGGCATCTCTAGAGTGACACTGCCCAAGAAATCTTTTCATAGCTTTAATTATTAGGTTTAAAAAGGGAGTTCCATCTGAGTAAGAATGTGCGGAAGTGTTAAGAAGCAAAAATTAATTTTAATTAAATTAATGTGAATTAAATTTACTTTCCATCTGAGTAAGAATGTGCGGAAGCGTTAACAAGCGAAAATTCATCTTTCATCAAATATGTTCAAACTGAACCGAAATCAAGGCACTTTTTTTCCCGGAAAGAGCGAATGTTTTTCAAATCAGGAGAAAAAATTTGAAAACCGAAGGAAAAAGAAAGAAATTCGAAGAAATGTAAGAAAGTAGAAAAAACTGGCAGTAGTGTATCAACGGGGATGCTAAAGAAAATTAAAAAAAACTAAAATTAAAAAAACAAATTACATGCAATGAATAGATTATATCTAACTTCATATCTATTTATGTTTCGCTTTCTCTTTCCTAAAATGAATCATATTACGGGTATACTATGGAAAATAGGAGAAAAAGATTAAAATTCTTATTATTTTACATACTTGAAGAATCTTACTGATAAAGTGTAACCTATTTAAAAGTATATTATTATTTTTATAATAAATAAAAATTAATTCAATATTCCCCCGATCCAGTAAAAAGTATGGTAGAATTCTTATCCATTTACTTTGATGATACTACCATAATACTTTGAATGAATTTTAATGAATTTCTTTCCTCAAACATGCTCGCCTACCAAGAAAACGATTATGATAATTCTTCAGAATTTATCGATTATAAATGAATTAAATTTTTCTTCAAATTTTTAATTTTGAAAGCCTCATTTCACTGATGCTGTTAGAAATGCATGAAATCCTATTATTCAGTAGAAAGGAAAGCCAGCAATTCTTGAAATTTCACATCAATTCTGTAGCGCCATTGATTTTCTCTTAAGCTGTTCTTAGGAAATATTAAAGCAAATTTTTTATTCGTCTGGGTTTACGCTCGAAAATGCCAAATAGATTGCTATAAGCCTCAAGATAAAATTCAGTTTCATTGTTCTGTTTCACCCTGTATTGATGATGATGTAAATTCAGGTTGTTTTAGATGAATACCATATATTAAATATTTTTTGTTTCTATTGATTGAGAGAGCTTATCTTCAGGTGTGTGTATATTTATATATATACACTCTATAACAAAATAATAAGTAATTATCCGATTGCTTTGAAATGTCGTATGTATAAACGTTTTGACCAAATATGCAAATGATTAAAATTTGGTGTCCAATGAATGAATAGTGCGATCTCCAGCGCATCGGAACTGCGCATCCAGCAGATGCATATAAGGAGCCGTTCTTGAACTGTTGTTAAAGACAAAAATGAAGCTGGTGACGTCGCACTTCGCGATGTATACCAGTGATTATCTTGACTTGACGGTTGTTAAAATCCCGGCGAGGGCATTACTCATTTTTCATCTTCGAACGTAATAATGCAAACAGAATTCTGTTTACACCACCTCCATCACGTGACCATAGACTTCGAACTTCTCAACAATATACGGTCAGTATGTATGTACTGTATTAAGAGATGAAATTTATTTTACCCCATAAGATGTTACTCTGAAGATTACTAGAAAAAATTTCTTTTATGTATTTATTACTGTTATTTTGTATATTTAATGTTTTCTTCAGCATTTCTAACCTGAAATATCGCAACGTATCAACGACTGCTTCACACCTCACATAAGAAGGTAGTCACGCCCTCTCAACATCTGCAATTCTGGCTGACTGTCTCACTCATGCATTCTCCTACTTTCAGCGCTCTAACTTGCAAATCCTGCAAGTGAATCAGTGGCGTAACCAGCGGAACTTGGAACTGTTGTTAAAAATTTCTGTTGCTTTGTGATTTAGGATACCTTTCAACTACTGAAAAAATGCCTCGCTGTAGGATTCGAGCTCATTACGAGCAACTGTCAGAGTTTGAAAGAGGTCGTATCACTGGACTGAAAGAGGTCGTATCACTGGACTGAAAGAGGTAGGTTGGGATCGCTCGTCGTATGAGTCGACGCGATGTGGCGATTAGAAGATGCTGGCAAGAATGGGTGGACATAGGCAGATTTCAACATCATGATGGTAGGCCACAATAGATCGGAAGGACAGAGTGATTATCAGATTAGCTGCCACAGCGCCTGATTCCTAGCTATCAACCATCAGACGTGCGCCCCGCACACGAGTGTCCACCATGACCATTTACAGATGGCTGATAGACTGAAATCTACGCTCGTACCGACCGTTACGCCACCTGCCACTCACACCTGCACACTGTCGAGCCAGATTACAATGGTGGTTGGCTCGATCAGGTTGGAATGATGCTATAGAGGCTGGAATCAGGTTGGAATGTGGAAATGATGCTGGGGAAATATAGTCTTTAGCGACGAATTCCACTTCCAATTGTGTAGTGATGATCATCGAAGACGTGTCTGGAGACGCCCAGAGCAGCGTGCCGACTGCTTTTACTATTGCACGCCACACAGGCCCTCAACCAGGAATTATGGTCTGGGATGCTATTTCCCTTTATAGCCGGGCCCCTTTGGTCGTCATTAGAGGTACACTTACACCACAGCGGTACATCGACAACATTCTGAGACCTGTTTTGCTACCGTTCCTTTTAACTGTTTCCAGTAACCTGGCCTTATTTTTTAACAAGATAATGCCAGACCGCATACGGCACGTGTTGCTATGAACTGTCTTACAACTTGTCAAACACTTCCTTGGCCAGCCAGATCGCCAGATCTCTCTCCCATTGAGCATGTCTGGGATATGATGGGAAAGCGACTGCATCTACCAGGGAATGTTGATGACCTAATCCGACAATTGGAGCAAATTTGGCAAGAAATTTCTGCAGGAGACCATCTGTAGCTTTATCAGTTTATGCCACGCCGTGTGGCAGCTAGCATTCAGGCTAGAGGTGGGTCAACACCTTACTGAACTTATTACTTTGTAACTATGTAACTTCGAAATAAATCATTCAATTGTTCTGGAATTTTAATCATTTCCTATTCTATACATAATCTTCCTATCCACCAATTTTTGTCTCCATCGGACAACTCCTTCTTGGTGCGTCGATTTCTTTGTTATAAAGAGTATATGTATATATCATAGTAAAAGGTCATTGCAGACTTACAAATGAAGTTAATTAAATTACCCACAATGCAGCATTTAAATCATTATCAATATAAAAGGGAATAAAATATGAATATAATTAAATAAATATGAAACAGAGCAAAAATTAAATTTTTTCACTTGAATGAAGAAATCTGTCTCTTCTAGATGGTTTTGTCTGCGATTTCTTCTATACGGGAAAAGTTTGTCAGTTGTGATTCAAATGCCGTTCACAGTTCATATACTGTGAAACTTACCCTCTGTCCTATGTTTCTCAGAACTTCGTAATGCATTCCCTTGTAACGTGAAAAATGTCTGTTTTAAGCCATCTATCTATCCATTTCGGATTGCTACCGATTCGCCTAGATCATTTGCGTGATAATTGAAGTTATTTGTCAAAATAAATGAATTCAAACTAAATACATGGTGTTATCTACCTTATTTAATTGCGAAGTCGTGAAAGATAAAACTCCCTTCAAGGTGCAAATGCGAATTGAATCACAAGTGAAATACGAGCCGAATCACAGGAAATCATGCAAGATGTCATGGCAATGGAGTTGAAAACAGACTATTGCTATTTTGATCATAAAGATAGTTTGCTTTTTGAGTTGAAGAAAACTTTGTTTTTATGAACTCCAAAAGAAAATGCCTGGTGGTAGTATTCAGAGGTCAAGAACGCAATTTAAGATAGCCGCTATATTCAATCCACCATTTGAAAAATATCTCATTAGAAATTCCGTACAATTATACTCAATGGAATGATACCTCATCTTGTTGCAAAAAAATTTCTGACTGTAAATGGGAAATTTGAGGAATACCAAAAACCTGAATCATATTTAAGAAAGCTTCTTTTCTTACCGTTGATGAGTGAAGAAAGAGGAATCCTTTCACACGCTCTGACATTAATATGCATAATATAAATTCCATTTAATACTGTCTTTAATGTCTTCTATGACTTGAAATGGTTTTTTAGAACCTTATAAGGTATTGTCTCGCCTTCTTCGCATGCCTTCGTGGTGTAGTGGTCAGCACCCTGAGCGCGAATTCGAGAGGTCCGTGGTTTGAGCCCGGAGAGGGCACTGCTCATTTTTTATGACTCCTGATTTCAAAAAATACCTAATGTCTCTAAAGTGTCTCCCGAACTAAAAAAGGTGGTGGATGATGATTCTCCACCACCGGGATTTAGCGGTTGGGTCCCCTAATCCCCAGTCGTCCTTTAAAAGGGGAGTATATAAGGTATTGGTCCTGTCTTCTTCGCATGCCTTCTTGGGGGTAGTGGTCAGCACGCTGGGCTCGTATTTGAGAGGTCTGTGGTTCGAATCCTGGCGAGGGCATTGCTCATTTTTCACATCTCCTGCTTCAAAGTACTTAAAGGCTCTACAGCCTCAAATTGTGACACAGTGAGAATTTATTTTCTGAGTGAATCTGCAGAAGGAAAGCGGCTTCATGTATTAAATAGAGGCTCTTAAGAAAGAACGTTCAATCACGTAACACCTCCGAAACGAAAAAATAATGACGAAGCTTGTTGCCCATTTGTAGAGAGAGCAGTATTTAAGTAAAAAGACTATCTCGTATTTACTACAATATGCGCTGTTTTAGATAAAATGACTAATTCCTTTCGATTTTTTTCGTTCCATGAGGAAAGGCTACGAAAGTCTTGGTGATTTTTAGACTACTCTCTCAGCCACATTTCTGCCATAAAAGACAAGAACATTACCAATTTCCACAAATGGTTTATATTAAGATAAAATGCTGCTACATTTTGAAAGATCTTTTCCAGATGGAAAATGGAAAATTTCGTTACACTTGGGAGGAAATTTCATTTCGAAATAATAGCCAAGTTATATTATGCTTCTTGATTAAGTAGCCATTTCTGAGCTAAGCTTTTCCTAGAAACTGAGACAAATTTTTAAATTAATTTGATCTGAAAAACAACTTTTACACGTTGGGTAATATGGGTGTTAATTTACACTTCTAGGTATAAATACAAGATTTAAAAGTTAAACTAAACAACAGCAAGTACAAGTTTCCAGATCGTTTAGAAACCGGAAAAGATAATCACCTAATGACACTAAAAAAAGTCACTTGAGTACTCATAGTATCTTCTTTTTAGATCATTTTGTCTGATCCCCCCGTTTTTTTATTTGTTCAACAGATTTGGCATATACATAAGCAAAGGCTTAAAGAAACTGAAGTAGTGATTTCCTCTTATGTAATGTGGAGATGAGTCTATTTTGCCGTGGAAGACCTTCATGAACGTATTCTTTTCTTAAGGCAAATATCACTCATACCCTTTACTATAAGTATCTAATAAAAAAAAGTAAACAAATTGCCTAAAAACTATGGGTAATGCAAAAAACGTATATTCAGATTCGGCATGCAATAGTGCTATAAATTCACTATTAATTAAATAAAAGTTTTCATAAGCTTAGGTTTTGCTTCCAAACTTAAGTTTTGTTGTTGTGACTTATCTCACTTGTCTAAACAGTAGCATCAGAAAAAGTCCACGAATTTTATCGTGCTGAGAATGGCAGGATAACGATTGTTATTTGTATGAGCTTACGGCTCCTTATAGGCGATAGAACGACTTGTTTAGTTTCATTTCAGTTTTGAACGAGAATGTTCTGGGCGAGAATGTAAGGGTCCAAGGCATTCGAGAGGACTTTCGGCTTTTTAAGTGTCCCTCATGCCGCAAATACACCATAGCCTTCTCTGGGATTCGAATCCTGGCCCAACGAGACTGCAGCCAGACACGTTAACCAATCAGGGCATTAAAATTTTGTAATGGCTTCGTAGAGAATTTTGGAAAGACTTTTGATTTGGGAAACGAAAGAAACAGCTTTCAAGACGTCTTTGAAAAATGGCGATGATGCCAATGGTGGGATTAAATTATAATTTCACTACAAAGAAAGTATGCAGAAATTACAGAAAGGTTAACAAATGAAAAAACTAGCTGACCATTGCCCTGTGCCACGTAGAGTGAAGATGCTTCATTTAACGACGGGGCAACTTTTTTCGAAATCTCTGGTCGATAGTGATTTTTTTCTTATTTTGGTTCAAAGCGAGTTTTTCAAAATTTTACCATGCTCAAATAAAACTGTAGAACAGTGCAGAACTAACACGGTGCCGTGTAACGGTTTTACTAAGAACTCATACTTGCTTTATTATCCCTTATATCTTTTCCCGGAAGTGAGCTTTCGGAAATTCATCATCAACTTTGGTCAAATTCTTCACTGTTTCCGAAATAATTGCAAGAATCAGACGATAGTGCACTTAATTATACTAAGGAGACTTGGTACACCAAAATCGATTAAATTACCGAATTTTCAATTTTTCGCTGGAAAAATATGTTAATACCCTTACGAAGAGAAATTTTGAAATAATCTGATGATAACAAATAGTATAAAAAGGTGTTTAAAAATTTTGACAGCCCTATAAGGTATTTCTCCTTCCTTTTTCGCATGCCTTCGTGGTATAGTGGTCAGCACGCTCGACGTTATTCGAGAAGTCCGTGGTTCGAGTCCCAGCGAAGGCAGTGGTCATTTTTCATGTCTCCTGCTTTCAAAAAAGTACTTAATGTCGCTACAGTGACGCCCGAACTAAAAAGGTGGTGGATGACGATTCTCCATCACCGGAATTTGGCAACTGCGTCCCCTAATCCCCAGTCGCCCTTTAAAAAGGGGAGTATATAAGGTATTTCTCCCGATTTCTTAGCACGTTTTCTTGGGGCAGTGATCAGCACGCTTGACGCGTATTCGAGAGGCTCCTGGTCCATGGCTCCTTCTTCGAATGAAACCTAATGACTCCACAACTCTGTAAATGCCACGCCCCCCTCAGTGTAGACTTTTTTTTTACTTCTTAATTTTTTTCAGTAACTTATTAAAAATCAATGTAAATGAAAAGGAGTGTAATTAAATATAACTGCAACTATCAGCAAACTCTGTTTACATGTATAAACTGATTTATTTAAATACAAAGTGAAGTTGGAAATTATTTTTTCACCTTTAAACTGGAAAGTTGATATATATATATAGAGAGAGAGAGCGAGAGAGAGTAAGCTCAGCAAACATTTTTATATCTATTATCAGTCAACCTTGCTATGCTTCTTCAAAAATTGAAATTATTTGACACGAACATACATATGAATAAACATACGAATACGAAGACATGAACAGAAAGAGGTGGTGTAGTGAAAGTGATGAAGTTCCTGACTGTAGCATTATTGAAATGGTGCTGGAACAAACGTTAAACTCTTTAATTAATTAAAATACGCCTAAATTAACTTAAAATGGAATTTACATGAAGGAAAAAATGGTTAAAAGAAGAGAAAAAATCACATATGCTGCTGAACGAATTTAAATAAATGTTTTATGTCTGTTCAAATTTCAAATTTGTTTTTTGAAAAAATGAATAAAACGACAAATTAATATTATTAACATTGATTATAAGTGTTTTAGAAAATATATTATAATTAATTCATGTATTAAAATTGTTTTGCACGTGTTTTAAAAACAAAAACAGGTAAAGAAAAATTCTATTTACATTTTACGATATTTTTCACAATATTTCTAGTTAGATAAGGTTTTAAACAAAAGCTGGTAATTTATGTTTATATTAACCAACTGAACAGTACTAGGCTTAGAAGAAGTAAATGTTGAAAGAAGGAAAAGAACTCTGACTAGAACTCTGAGAACTAGCAAAGACTTGTCTTTGCTAGTTTTTGTCTTTATACCACTAGTTTTTATACTAGTTTTTTATACCACTAGTATTATACTAGTTTTTGTCAAAATACCACTATTAATCCAACAAAAACTAAGTTAGTTTGCTAGCAAAGATTTTTCACTGGTGGTCGGAAGGCGAGAAAGCCAATTAAAAAGCAACTTTTGACATGTCGAATGAAGCAAAAACGATTATTGTGGACCATAAAATACAAATCTTGGCTCATAAACGATTAGAAAAATAATTTTCCAACAATAGCTCATTTATTTGTTCATGGTTACGCATCTAATATTGTTAGATGATGCAAGGATGAAACCTTGATGATGCAAGGGAGTTGGATATAATGAGACCTCAACATATCCAAAAAATCGTGAAATACCCATAAAAAAGGTTCTTTTTTTATTGCGGATGGCACTGGAAGTTTAGTTCCTATTGAAGGAATAATTATCGAAGTATATAGAAATTATAAAACATAGCATTGTGCTATTCTTGAAAACCTTTGCATGGACATATCAAAATGATTTGGTTCCATACCACAATTCGAAATACGTCAGAAGGTGCATTTGAAAAATACAATTACTGACCTGTATTGGCCTGATAACTCACCAGACTTAAAGCCGATAGAACTTGTATCACTTTCTCCAGGAACATCTTAGCAAAATGGATTGTACGATATAAGAACGCAGATAAGAACGCTATAAAAGTGAGGTTCCATGCTAAAGAAGAAAAAGCATATTCACAAGGATAGTACAATCAATGCCTCAGGGAATTCTAAAGGTCATTTCTTCTATTGAATGAGAAATTTACTATTAATTTTATTATTATTACAGTATGAAGTATAGTATATGAAGGTATGCATATATATTATCAAAACAATCGCTTCGTCTCAATTAATTCGCACGCTATAGTATTATAGATTAAGTAAACTATACGAATATATTTCTTATACTACCTTTACTATTTTTTATTGAACAACCCTAGTATTTTCCCAAATTTCATATGCCAATATTTTAGCTAACTATTACATTTTGTAATTCATCTTGCTTGGTTACCTCATGAAATAATTTTGATAATAATTTTTAGTTGAAAATGCGGCATTAACGTTTTAAAACTGAATCATGCCTTAAGAAATTAGCATGATAAAATAATTTAACTAGCTTTGTACAATTACGATTACAATCTACTAAATGACAGTAGTTTTTTTAACAGAATAATTATGTTGGAGGAGATTTTTCTATGACATTCTATTATCTATGTTCTTGTTATTTAAATAATTATATTCTGTTAGATAATTGCCTCAACATATGCATTAAAGTTACCAAAAGCGTCAGTAAAAGGTAATCTAACAAAACTCAAAACATTTGTTGAGATAATTTTCTTCCTCTAATCATTTTGTTGAAATAAAATAAATCTATTTATTTTAAGACAGAGCACTTTCTTTGAACTTACAGGATGGAGATAACCGTTTCCCATTAATTAAAAGTAGTGCCGATAGAACTTTTCAACAGCCGCGTGCTGACGCTGGAGTTCCCCCTGAAATATAGCAGTCTGTAGTGATCTATAAGACCAAAGTCCAAAGATAACTCGTTTCTTACCAATGTGATGCATTTATCTTGTTTTAAAACTGATTACTCTAAATACTCACTTCAACAGGAATCTGCAGAATGCAAACTTTTTTTTATTTAGAGATTCATAAAAGTGTTTGTCAGAGTTAAAAGACATACTTGTATATTTGACAAATGTTTGCGAAATATAAAGGAAATCTAAATCTTTTTTTTTACTTTATGTGCTTTCAACGAGAAACAATTAGATAGCACATTTTTGAATTCCGCGTATTTCATTTAGCCTATGCAGTTGATTTTGATTAGCTGGGACTTTTCAGAAACTGTAGCATTTAAAATTATTATGGTGTCGTCGTGAATATCCAAAGCCTGATTTTAAAGTTTAATAAAATGTATAAAGATTCAAGATAAATCAAGATAATACTTTGCAAAACTGTACTAAAAATATTATTATGGCTACTTCTGTGACACTGTATCAAGAGTGTGACTGGATAAACCATGAGCAAGCATACAGTAGAAGGTTTTAGTTAGTAAATTACTTGGTAGCTGATCTTTATTAGTTCTTATACCTTAATAGCTAACCGAAGATCACACAACACACAGATTGCAACAGTTATCCAGTTCGATCTGAAACAGGGCAGGCTATTCAATCTGTTATTTTTCACAGGCACCATAAAGCATTACAGAATTCACTGGATATCTAGATAAAAAGCCATTATGATACCTCTACATTCAAAACAATGCCTTTTTGCGATCTGTTAAATGTCTGAAATGGATACTTGTTAAGCGGAATAATTAACCTGTTTCATTCAATAATGATGATTAGGCTAACATATGGCATAAACGATATTAATCTGCATCTCCTAGTTACATAGGATTAAGTACATTGGCTTAACTGTTGTTCTGCCTTAAGTCCTTTGCTTATCATTTCCAAGCTGAAAATTATAGGGATCTGTTAATATATTACTACCAACGTATCTGTACGAGGACTGTTTTTTCAACAGGACAATGCCCTTTGTCACAGAGCTTAGCAAAGGGAAGTAACCCGGCAAAGATATTACACATCGACTTGACTAGCAACCCTCCCTTACGTAAGCCAATCATGTACGATATGCTGAAACAATGTGCGAAAGTTTCTGATCCACTTCCAGAGAACACGCGTAGATACATAAAATGCTGCGACAGGCATGCATCGATTTACGTATACAATAAGTTCTGTACACAGATACGTAAGTATAACTAACGTTTATACATACGTATACGAAAGCAAACAAATAATTAAACACTTTCCTGGTAAAGAAAATTGCACATGTTAATATCAAATATGGTCGAAAACATTTTATTTAAAAAAATATTAAAATCACTCTAATTTCCATACAAGTTGTTATTTTGCTGCTGCGATAATTTTTTTTCATCTGATAGGGAATTTAATGCAGCTTCGCAGGTGAAGGAAATGCCCTTTAAATTTTGCCTAGATCTGCACTTTCAAATTAATACGCGCGGTGTCATAAAAATTTTATTAATTTTTCTTGATGATATTTTTTTCAGTATGACATTATAGATACATGAGCCCAAATATGAACAAGAAACAATTCAAAACTAATTAAAAAAACCACCGTAATTAAAAGTAATTTACTTATTTTGCGAATAGTGAAAAGGAAATCCATGTCAATTATTATTTGATATTTATGCTGCATGAACTTTTAATCTAAATTAAGTTAGGACATAGAACTGCTTTTGTAATAATTTTGATATAGGATTTCCTGAGTAAATTTAAGAGGCACCCTCATTTTAAGGAAAATCTTTTTCAACAACATGACAAATTAGATGTATAGTTAATTTCACACAACTCTTATGTTTAATGCTTAACTTTCACATAGCTTAACTAAATCAGACAAAAATGTCCAATGTTTCCAATGGTCTGCAGCTACTCCCTAAATTTTTCCTATAAGTTTTGAATTATATTGCATATGAAAAAAATTTTAATCAGTATATTCTTACGTGAGTATACAGATGGGAAAAAAATCCCATCTCCAAGAAAATACACAGCTAAGTTAACGAAACTTAGGAGACATATTCGTACTGTTGAAGGAGGACATTTAAAAAAATTACGAAACAGAATCACCTAGTTGGTATCACGTTGAATTTACAAATCAGATTTAATACGTATAATGTCTTTCATTACCGTTCCTTTTCTTCGAGAATCAATAGTTTATATTTCTTGAGAGTGAAGGATCCTACCGAGGAGGCAGAGAAATCAGTATGGGCATTTGACTCGGATTGAAAAGGCTTGTGTAAAAGACTTTCAATATAGCGGATTTTCTTACTGTTAAGTTGCAAAAAGAATGGGACGAGACTTCCATAATATGCAGTCGTTAACAGCAGTGCTCCCAAGACACACTACTACAAGAAAATTGGTCAGGCCTTACCTAATCTTCCCGCAGAGTAGAAAAGTAGGCGTATTCTTGAGATGTTTCTTGCCAATTAAGCGTCATCTTCGTCAGTTTAAAGCTTTAGTCAAATTCCGCCTTGTTAACGTGAATAATGATGAGTCATTTGTTATAGTCTCTTCGGGTTTCTTGCGGCGTGTTTATCGTTAACCCCAAACTACCGTCATATGTGGCGTCCGAGGCTCTCACTGGTGTACGAAATGGAAATTTATTGTACTAAGAAATGAAAATATTTCTGTCGGGGTACCAGTGGCAGACATATACAGGGCATTTGCATATGTTTGTTCTGATGGTATAATGAATATCTATTACAAGCTGCAATTTCTGGCCTTTTCCTATGTATTGTGGTGCGGAAAGGGATTTCTGACTGTTATCTTAAATCAGCTAGCGCTCACATTAAAATGGTAACTGAAATCATTGTGTTATTATTTATGATAGACGCTGAAGACAATTTATTTCAACATGATAATATTCATGCCTACAGTGAAGCTGCAACCTAACGTGCTCTTCAAAGCGCAAGCGTATCATCATGCAAATGAGATACCTTTATCTTTCACTTACCTAGTATATACAGCACAATGCTGAGCTTCAACTCCGAGATCATGTACAGCAAGCAGTGCATGTTACCATATAACGTATTTCTCCCACCTTCTCAGCATGTCTTCGTGAAATAATGGTCAGCCCGCTCGGCGCTTATTCGAGAAGTCCGAGGTTTGAGTCTCGGCGAGGGCATTGCTCATTTCTTACGTCTCTCAGCATCAAAAAATTCTAATGACTCTACAGTGGTGCCCGAACTAAAAAAGGTGGTGGATGATGATTCTCCGTCACCAGGAATTGACGATTGGGTTCCCTAATCTCTAGTTGCCATTTAAAAGGTACATAAGGTATTTCTCCCGCCTTCTTAGCATGCTTGCGTGGTGTAATGGTCAACACGCTGGGAGCATATTCGAGTGGTCCGAAGTTCGAGTCCCGGCGAGGGCAGTGCCCATTTTTCACGTCTCTCAGCATGAAACATCTCTAAAACCAATTTAATTTCACAAGATAATAATTACATATGATAAAGTTACAGTCACATCTCTACGTCTCTATACGCATATGCTTGCACACCTACACCTATCATCGTGATGATTACAATAGCTGTTAACGTAAAGGAAACTTAAATTGCACATGGTGTGCGTACGCACAATATAGTTAGTTATGGAAAAATACGCATTCTATGAAATTCGTTCATTTAACTCATCTTGGTGTCAGGCTTTATTTTCGATCAGCGTAGCTCCTCAAATTTTGCATTATGGAAACATTTTACTTTTATCTTAATTAAATAAGATTAATATATTACCAACTGTAATTTTAACTTCTGTCTTATTTAATAATGCTACCGCATACAGAATGCTAAAAGTATTTTGAAAAAGTTCTCTTCCTTTTTTTAGGAAATTTTCGTAATGGGAAATACAAGACTAAGATCATATTTAAGGAAATAAAACCCACAGTCATCCTTTTTCAGTACTTTGGTACATACAGGAAAAATGCACTAGATATTTTGAAAATCAATGATTTAATCTTCAGAAGCATCAATAATACAAAATATTATTAATTCATAATTCATTTACTATTAATGAACTGGAAATTAGTAATGTTCACCTTATATTATTTTTATAAGTGAAAAATAATAACCATTATTTTATAATTTTTTATGATAATGATTATAAATTTTTAACGTTTTATGATTAAATTAACATTATAAACCAATATTTTAAGATTTATTAGCTAACAGAATATAAATTTTTCTGCACATTTATTGTGACACACGGGTAACCACTTTACATTGTGGCTGCTAATGATAGTAACAACATCAAATTACAAATCTTCCAGTTTTCAGAAAAATTTCTGTTTAATGAAGAGGCAAAAATTTTAAAATATATGAAGCTTTAATGCGTTGAAGGAAGTGAAACTGCTCAGTGATACACACCTTTTCTATTACAGTTTCCTTAATTTGGGTGTATTCTGTAAACTTGTTTATCTCGAGCAACAAATGAGTGAAAACAGAAACATCACGAGGATGTTGCACAAATTATTTAGAGTTTTTTTTTCTCATGACGGTGTCTTCCTAGAAAAAAATGCAATGATAACTTGCATACGTATCCTTGTGATCAAACTCTTCTGCTTCGTAATGCTTAACTGATTTTCGCACCTTATTTTAAACGAATAGATATAGGATATACAAGAGAAAACATGCTATTTGAAACCAATTGAAATACTTCACTGTTGAAACGTTCAGTGAATTATCAATCTAAAGTAAAAGCTTCTTTAAAGAAAAGTACCTTTACGATTAATAAAATAAAAATTCAAATTTGATCAATTGATACAACGCCAAATTTTCTGAAACGAAAACTGGCATTTGATTTATAGGATAGAGAGTTTTATTACATAAGTTCAAGTATCCGCTAATGAGACCTTGTATTTTCTCGAAGACTCTTCAAAGTACTAGAAATTTCGAGTCCCTCTGACAAAACGAATGAGAAAGTATTAATACCTGAAAACGAATAGTAAAAAAATATTGTTGTAACAATCTTGATAGATTCTGTAATATGTTTATTAGGTTATGCCTTTTATTAGGTTATGCCTTATTAGGTTATGTCAGAACACTTCTCTACTTCTTGAAACTGAATATCCAAAATACCAGATGCCATTTATGCATACCATTATGCATATCCATTATATGCCATTTATTTACCAGTCATTGAATTAACTAATATAAATAAAAATCTATTACTTTCTTCAATAAGATTCTCTAATTATTTAAAAAATTTAATATTAGATCTCCAAATTTCTGGAAATACTGCAGAATCTTAAAAAACCTGCATCAAGTTTTGATTATAAATGTTTTAATCTTTAACAGAAATTTATAGATTTACTATATATAATTCTTAAATATCTAGATTTAATTTTATCCCTCTTTTATTAATTGCTGTTAAAAAGAG